>JABUQX010078399.1:0-15395 GCA_015478945.1 Trachelipus rathkii
CTGTCTGATATCATGGGTTAAAAATATATGCCAATAAGTGAGCTTCTTTTACTGCTGATGATTCCTCCTTTTTACTTTTGCTATACATCTTGTCTGTTGAGTGGTGGATTAGCTGTTCTAGCTCCATATTCATAATTTTCCAAATATAAACATCAGTCACTGTTAGTTTACAGTCATTGCCTTCTAGATTGGTTGAATGTTGTTGGCTCACTGACGACTCCTAAAATGCGTTTGGGATACTGTAAGTAAGCTTTTTGAAATGTTGTGCGATTGATTGGGGTAGTAAAAGATGTGAATTATCCTAAGGCTCGAAAACAAGAATCAGTTGGTTTGAAACTATTTTAAATTTTACAAATATATATATAATATATAATATATATATATATGTATATATATATTATATAATATATTATATATATATATAATTTATATATATCATATTGATGTGTGTTTATATATATTTATATATATAATATAATATATATATATATTATATACCATAACTATATTATTATATATATATATATATATATTATATATATATAGTATATATATTATAGTATAAGGGAGCGTTATCTCTTTCATTGGAATCTGGAGCTAAATGCTTGGTAGTTTCTAATGATATAGTATAGTCCGTAACTTGATAATATTTTAATGAATCATCTATTTTTGCGTTGTTATTCCTGGGATTTTTATTCTTTTGTATGATTTTGGTTCAGCTTTGTGTTTACTTGTCTTGCTTGCGACTGTGGTAACAGATTGGGATTTGTATGAATTCTGAGTGTGTTTTTAGCCGTATGTATGTGAGTCTTAGCGTCGTCTTTAGCATGTTTGATAGAAGATGGGTTTGTGAGTGTGAAGTACTTGCGTGTGGAACTGTGTTTCATATGTTATGGTTTCTAGATGAATGTGAGGTGGTGTGCGTAGTAAGCGTATGGATGCAAGGTATAGGTTAGATTGTGGTTATTAAAAAGAGTTTAGGAGATTTTTATATGTTTATATCTCAACGCTGTAAAAAGTATCAATCCTGAAGTGGAATCTATATAAGACGTTGATTGCTTGCTCATTCAGATTAGATTAATCTTATTGTCGCAGGTGTGGTGTTAAATCTGTGGGAAAATATAACTTGATTATTATACTTTCATGACAGAATTTAAATAAATAATGTAAAGATTATAGAAGGATATAGAAAAAATATAGGAAATTACTTATACACTCACAATATGTTTTGCAGAAGTTCTATTTCTCCAATAAGAAGTATCAAACATCGAAAATCAACAGATGAGATTGTTCCCCTCGTGGATGTTTATATTAATACAAAAGGGTATGTTTAAAACCTAATAAATAAAAGCAATTGATTAAAACTAGATAAAAATTATTGTAACTTAATATATTTATCTACATTGGAACTAAGGTTGGGCTGAGACCCAACAGTGTGAGCAGTCTTTGGTCTAAAACAAGCTCTGGGTTGAATCAACCGTAAAAAATTGTCAAGCCTTGAGCAAATCTTGTATTTACAACTTGAAGAAGAACAAAGCCTGTTTTGAGAAACAGCATTAACTAATCGTGGGATTTGATTGAAGTAATTCTACCACTGAAACTAAATTACAAACTTACTTTGAAACTTACCTGATATTGAAACACGGTCATATGAAAACCATACCAATATAGAAGCCTTCGTCATTTTGGAATTGTTACTTATATCATCGACTTGGAAAGTTACATTTTACACTCCATCATACCTGAAAAAGAAAAAGAGATAAAGAGATTGTTCTACATGAGAATTTCTACAAAGACGAATAAATATAGAACTTACTGAAAATAGCCAAAGTATTCATTTGGAAGCAGGATATATATATCAAAGATAAGTATAGCGATTGTTGAGTGTAATTCACAAACACGACACCACACTTTGCTCGGTGTCAAATTAATTCCTGGTTTATTACACTTGTTCATAGTTGTGGGTCATACGGCATTTCAGCTGTGGGATTGATTTCTTATTTTTTATTACGAACCAGCTAATACCCAGTATTTACATCTTATTCTTAAATAGGGACCACTTCATGACCCCTATCCTCTGTCCTTAAACCTTTTTCACAGTAAAGTTATTGTTATAATAATCTTTTTCTTATCCCGGA
The DNA here is from genome assembly GCA_015478945.1 of Trachelipus rathkii. Classification (NCBI taxonomy): domain Eukaryota; kingdom Metazoa; phylum Arthropoda; class Malacostraca; order Isopoda; family Trachelipodidae; genus Trachelipus; species Trachelipus rathkii. Next base: position 2,139 of record JABUQX010078399.1, read on the forward strand.
GTTTATTTTCTTTATTATTAATATTTATTATTTTTATATTAAATCATTAAATATATTCTGATCTACCTGAACTACTATAAACGATTTATGAGTGTATTAAGAGAGTAAAAAACAGAGATCTTATACAATCTGGCGTCATTGATGAATTCTTCACCCTGAGGTTACGTGGCTGCTCGCTCTAATCCTCAGGTCCTGCACAAATACCTTTCGTTTCCATGAAAGCCTGATACTTGGCTGATTGTCCGACGTCCTCCTCTAGTACAAGTTTGTTCATCATTCATTAGAAGACAAGATTTAACTCATTGAAGGTAGTCGTAATTGTTATTGTTCATTTATTGAATTTTTTTATAATCATTTTTCTTCAAATATATATTGAGGGGAATAACGCAATTCCGTGGACGTTACTTCCCCTTACATAGAACACATTTATTTTAATTGGCGCCCGAACAGGGACCTGAGTGTCTTTGGTTCGGGTGGCCGCGCTTGCGGGTGATTCTGTTCACTACGCCATCACTTTTTCCACACTTCGTTCTTATTATTAATTGGTTTTCTCCGTTCAAAGGAGAAGTAACAGTATTTCTTATTTGGTTTTCTTGATTTATTAAAATGGAACATAATCTTACCAAAGAAACACCAAGTTTATTGGATTTGGAATTGGATCAAGATCCACTGAAAGAAATGGGTACGGAAAATCATTCCGGTACCTCAGCTCAAAATGTGGATGTACAGGGATCATATCAATCCCTACAATCGGAAACATGCATAGGCGCAGAAGGTGGCGCTGATGATATAAAAGGAATATTAAATATGCCTTCAGATCGGCTATTGCCAGCTCCAATGTTAAAAGATATGTTGTCCAGAGTTAAAAGGGACACACAGTTAGTAGAAGAAATGTTAGTTCAACAAGATCAAAGAACTAACATTCCAGCTAATTTTGAACCAACTAGGATACAGTCACACACGTTAATGGTGAACAACAATCCCTCTAGCTTTTCGATTTCCTTGGATGGCATTCTTTCGTTGCTATAAGTATGAGTTTCATTGACGCTCTGGGAATATTCGTTACATAATACTATTGCACCACTGAGATAGTGATTGTGTGATGCGATATAGGTGTTGTATGTCTAAGTAAAGATTGAGTCTAACCTTACTACGCGTGATAGAATAGAGTTGTATCGTGTCATTATAGACTGTATAATAGGACGCTCACTGGAAGCGGTTTGTTATTGTCTGTGCTGTGATGAACGTGAATATTTTAATAGACCCATTTTGACGTAAGATAGTGTTGATGTGGATCTTGATAGGAGAACTATTGAAAGAGTTGTTTCTGCTCTCATTGAGTCGTCTTCTTGCTCGTATTGCGTTATCAGTATATTGCTCGGATTATTTATGTACTAGGTCATATATAGCGTGTTTAGTGTGATAAAGTGGTAATCAATCTTTGCGGTTACACGTTGCATATGCGCTCAGCGATACTGATGGTGAGATATAGTCTTGTTCCGGATCTTAATAGTGGTGCTTATACCGTAGAAATCTCTAACCTTGGAACCACATAACTTACACTCAACCTAACCTGGGTTATGCTTATGGTGGTCTACCCCAGTATCAAAATAGGCCATTATTACAGCCTCAGCCTCTGCCTCAACCGATGCTTCCTAATATGGCTTTACCAAATCAGACCTATTCAAGATCTAGTGGACCTGAAGTTCCTTTATATACAGGTCAGCAAATTAAGAATCATTTGGATATGCTAACAGAAGCCATTTCATTTGCTGTCTCACTCTCAAGAATAGTGCAAACAGCTTGGAAGGTTGTAGACCCGGAATACAAATATTGAGCGATCAAGTGAGCGTCGCTATGGATAGTTGCCTATATGGTTGTGTTGTGTGGGAATGATTTATAGGTGAGGCACTATATTGTGTCCGTACTGTAAGTTCGATTAACGTGGGGTGTGTGGTTTACCGGGAGATTTATGGAGCAGTGGCTCTGTCATTGCTAGTACAGATATTGAGTTGCTGTTGAAGAGTGAGCATTGTCCTTAACGGTATAACAGCGCATGTTGGAGTCGTCAGAGAGTGGCAGTGGTGCGAGTGGTGTCTCACCTATGCTACGTCGATGTAGTAGTAGATTGCTTGGTGGGACAGTGAGATTTACTATATGTGTTAGGGGATGTGTGGTGAGCTGTGTTATATTGTATATGGAAATAATTGGTTTAGTCGTGATCTCAGGTGATAGTTATTGTTAGCTAATCGCTCGAACTGAGTGTATGTGTTACTGATTATGGCACAGTTGAGTGTGTGAGCATAGTGATAACGATGTCTGTGTTATTGTGAAGGATGGATGCCGTAAGATATGATGTGTTAATATGTTAATGTAGATACATCATATACTGCATGAAAGAGCCGATTTACGGTTGGGTGCGAAGGATCGCTTAGAGAGATTCATCGTTGTATTTGTCACTCTCTAAGATTTGAGACGCAGTTTGTTGCGCTTTCAGGATTTCATCGCATAAGCGTTCTGAAAGAGTATTAATAGAGTATGTACGGTAGCAGATCGGGCGAAAGGTAGTAAGCTTCGCACTGGGTATTGCCCTTGAGGCAGATTGCGATTCGATTGTATACTTGCTTAGGCTGTGACACGTTGTAGTTGTTGTTAGTATTCTTCGCGTTCCACACAATTCATATAATTCGATATTCAAATTAACGTGTTGATGGAACTCGTTGACAATTTCTTAAGGATGCAGGGCTAATAGAAAGTATACGAGTAACCATGGAGACATTCGAGGTAGCGCTAGTATATATGTCTAGCAAGTGTACTCATCTTTGGAAGAAATAGTAATTATACTGACGGCTTGGCTGCTCATTGTGCATTCTCATACATTCCTCAGATCTCAGATGATTATTGGTATGAATAAATCATATTCTCTAAGTGATGTGAGTGAGTTCAGTGAAGATAGATGGAGTGAATGTGAAGATGATTTGATAACTCGTAGAAGTGATGAGAGTAGTGAGACGTGTAATGGTCGCGCTGAGTTGTCCTTCGCGATCAAGATGACTCTATTCAGAAGCATCCTGAGGGGATATGATATACGAGCGGCGCTGTGAGTGATTAAAGTTTCATTGATGTCTATATATGGTCCTGGATAGTCGCCATAAAGGCGTAACGTCGGTCGCGTATCATCGTTTGAACAAACCTTACAGTATAATGATTCGTTGAGTCATGGGTAGAGCTTAATGAGATTTATCTCGTGGTAGCTATATAGGAGTGAGATAGTCAAGAACGTGAGGCGATTGGCTGTAATTGGGTATGAGAGATCCTCATCAGTTACATATTATTGGAGACTTCGAGATCTCGATCGAGAACGGTGTCGCGCGTTCCACTTGGTGGAGAAGGGAGAGGCGAAATAATTATTCAATAATAACGCAAGTCCCACAGGTGAGGATAAAAAGAAATTAATCTGCGAGTATTGTGAAAAAACGGGGTCATAGAATGAGAGAATGCTACAAATACTAGCGTTATTGTGCTATTTGTAAAAGAAGGCGACACATACGGGTCTCGACGTAGCTTGAAGTGTTATATATTCTATTATCATTTCTTAGACAATAAAAGGTTTCGTTGTTCTCGAGTTCATATTTTCGCTAGAAAAATCCGAGATTAACTAGTAGTAGGGTTATGAGTGTCTTTTTGTAAGAACCCACAGTATCTGGCATGTAGTGTAGTTATTGTGGAGCTGATAATTGTCCTGTACAGGACTTACCTAACCTCGAAACTGTGAATTAAGTCTCCTAGGAGAGAGTGGGTGGACCGTTTTAAACTCCTAATAATCTCGTATGATGGGTGATTCACGCGTATGGAGAATTCGCGCTCCGTGGACCGCGCAGGGTGAAACGCCTGACTTCTGGAGGTAGTTAGGAAAGTATGTTTCACTCAACTCGAAGAGTGGGAACATCCGTTGAGGCGATCATGTTCTATACGATCCGATAGGCAAGGAACCAGTTCAACCAACAAGTCTGGAAATTATTTAGAATGCGTCTTGTGAAGCATTTGTCTTAAGTACAGCATTATCGAGGGGCTGCATCTGTCATCTCGGCGTAAAGGATAAGCCTGGATCGTTTCCCGTACATTCCATGAAGAAAGGATATCCCTTGTTCATTGGTAGATATAGGCTGTCGTGGGTTGTAGTCTGCCGTGATAGATGGTCAACTCCAGACTTGGGTCGTCCGTACAGAGATGAATGTTATAGATTGTGGTTTGGTTCTTGGATCCAGGTGTGAGAGATATTTGAAAGGGTCAATATCTCAATGACTGCTCAGAGAGTCTGTGAATTTGTAAGATACGTGACTCAGATGATGAGAGATCAATGTGCCTATCAAATTTTATGTCGGGCTGAATATTGAACCCTTAATGGTTTCCGTTGTTTTAGATGATATTGGGAGTCCTCAGCATGATTGTCTCGTGGACAGTGGGGCTGGGGTAAACTTAGTTAGCTCTGAAGTAATTCCTTTGTTGGGAGAACACAAGGAAATCCTACCTTCCGCAGAAGCCGGTGTCAAAGCCATAAGTGGCTTTGCTAATAAGCAAAGAATTCCGATTTCACAATATGTGAATCTGAAATTAAAATTTTCGTCAGGATTCTCTACTAAATCCTGCTCCGCCTATTTGTACTTGTACCATCATCAGTAATATGTATTGGAAGGATTGGTGAATACCGCCATTGTGTGAGAGGTGCGTTGATGGGTAGCCGTGGTGACGTGGTTTTCGCGAAGTCGATGAAGAAGTACCATGGCTCAGTATGAATGCTATGGTAGTGTTGGTAAGGCGGTTATGACTTGGGTGGGGCTGTTTCACGTTTAGCGTAAACCAGACTTAACACTTTGTACTGATATTATATATGATTTAATGCATTGGATAAGGTGTAAAGGGTGTTGTGTTGATTTGTGGAAGAGAAAGGAATTTAACATGTAGCTGCCTAATTGATTGATAGGATGGTTGGTTAGTGCGAGATGACATTGCTGGGATGTTGACTGATGAATTATTATCTTGTATGCTCAAATGTTCAATCATAGGCACGCGCATGAATGGTGAGCATGGGTGATATAAGCCTCACTGTACACGGCGTAATGTATGCTGGGTCGGTTTGGTGTCTGCTGTGAATAGATGTATTAAAGCTGGTCGTCTAAGGCTACATAGATATGTATGGCGATCGTAGCGATGATTTGGTTCTCAATGTTTCAATGTTTTGGTTTATACATTTAACAGATCTGTGTCTATATTGTTGATGTTGGTACGAGCGGCGCTCGGTTATGCATCTTGTGTATGGTTCGGTCGTCAATAATCGTATAATATTTTTGCCATGAGGTCGGATGGATTGTCGTACGCGCTCTAGGTTTTGATTTTAAAGAGGTTGAGTCGCGTAGTTGTTACATAGTGCCAGTTGATTCGAAGGTAATTGGGACTTAGTGAAGTAATTCTCATTATGTAAGCTGAGATGATAGAGTTTCCTTAAGCTATGTGAGAATCTAAATTGGCGATCGTCGATCAGTCTTGTCGACTATCTTACTTGTGTTTGAAATGCGAATTTATTATACATGGGAACATTGTTTACACTTTATGGAATAAGGTCTCTTTAGATTTTCTAATGCATATTGTCTTGAATCTTCATAGTTCATGCGCTCACATAGGTAGGAACAAATTGGTTCAGCTGGTATATAAACAGTTCTGGCACCCCAGAGTTAACCACGTCATTTCAGATGTGGTTCGTTGTTGCCCAATTTGCCAGAAGCAAAAGACCTTTTCATCGAATGTGACTCCCCCAATGTTAAAAATTCTTGCAATCTCTTAATTTTGCTAGTGACGCACATGGATTGTCTGGCCAGTTCCCGTAAAACTTTTAAAGGGGAATACAATCTAATTAGGAAGTGGGACATTAGGTTTTCAAGTGAGGTAAGACAGTGAGTCGCTCATGTTTATTTCTCAGTGGGTCAGGTATTGGTCGTCCGCAAGGTAGCATGAATATGACCTCAGTCAGCGGGTGACAGTTATTCAGAATAATTCAAAACTCATAAGTTCTTATTCGCGTTCTTATCCGTAAAGGTGCCAATTCGGGAATTCTCTAGAGCGCTGTATGATACATGGCACTGAGTGGTCACGAAGTCACTAATGTTTTGTCAAAACAAGTAACTGGTCAGGAATTACCACGAAATATAAAACGATGTATTGTGTACGTGTTGCACCGTTGACTGCCAAGTCCTTCGCTAGTTGTTGAGATGGGGGTGTGGTGGGAACGTTTTAATCTCAGTCCATTCAAATATTTGAAGTGCTTGGTTCTTAGAAACCTGTCAAATGGGATGCACGAGCATGTTGTACGTGCATCTATGTCGATACAAGTTAATGCGGTAGTTAGTATTTGCTATGTTAGGAATATGAAGTTATCCTGATCATAGTTTTTGGGATGTCACCCTTCCTGATTTTTACTACAAAGTCCCATGTCACGCATACACGTTCGACCTGTGTAGCGCTGCGCGGTACTGAAAGTATGTGCTAGATGATGTGTAGTCTTTGTAAGTCGGTTTTGTGAGATAAAAGAAGGTTACAATAGTACGGATCATTAGGTGTGCTTCGGGCAAAGTCATTTCGGCGTAGACACGTATCTGACCGTGTTCCAGTACTAATCGCTAGTGGAAGTTCCAGAAAGTCGATGGGGGTGGGAGATCATGTGGACCATTATTAGTTGAAGAGGTGAATCCGTAAGACGCCTTGGGTTCCCTACTCAATACGACATTAGGCGGAGAGTATAATAGACAATTCACTGATCGCATACAAGAAGGTCCACTTTCTCATCTGAGGGGTGGGATTGACATACCCGAATTAACTTAAGAAGGTATCGGTTTCCAGAACAAAAAGAAATCAGATGGAGATGTTCTTCATGATTTCTGAGGATGACGAATTGAATGGAGGAAGAGAACAGATCTGATTGCCAGATCATAACTCCGAGGCTAGTTATGAAGCAAGTGAAATCGGGGAAACATTATCTGAGGTTCCTCTATTCGATAATAGCTTTGACCACATTGAAGAGGAAGATGCAGACTTTGAAGGATTTTTATCTTTCAATCCCATAGCTTTGGATGTGTTTTCCAAACTCCCAGATTTAACTACTAGGATTATGCAGCTGCAAATGGATAAGAGTGAAGGAGTGGGTCTCCCCACTGAATTGTCTCCCTGCTCGTCACCTGGTTCTGTTAGACCGCACTCACCTATTGTGAGGTTTTCTGAGGTTTTCATCACCTATAGCGGAAATTCATTCCGAATCTACTGATTCCTTTGTTAATTCAAGGAGTCCTGAAAAGTCTGGAGAGTCGTCGTTCGATAGTGCTCATACACCTATGTCGGATGCTGGAGCATCCGATGAGTTGGTGTCCACTGGTGAAGAGGAAATTCCAACACCTTTTACGCCCTCATTAGATTTTCATGATTTATATGCTCATGAGTACCCTGTGCAGTTCCAGTACCCCTCTGTTCTTACTTCTTCTTTTGCAGATCCTAATGAAGGAGTTGCGGCGTCACTCCCGCCTTTAGTAATGGAGGATATTAATAAAACTTATTCTGTAGAGCCGAACAATGTATCCTTCAATCAGTCCTATTTTCGAGATCGACCAAGTTCAAATTGGTCTATGACTTCAGAAAGTAATAATCCTGCTGAACCAGAAGTTCCTTTGGTTCAGTCCGGAGACGTAGAGAATGGTTCGTGGAATTTTGGAGGTTCTAGTTCTTCACGTGACACTGAATTTTATGGTTTTGGACCTACGGTTTGGGAAACAATGATGGACCCACCTCTTGCTGAAGGATTGTCCACTTCGCCACCGGTGGATTTTGTGCCACCATCTTTGCAGGTTGTTGGCGAAGTGTTTGGAAACCCTGAAAATGTGCAGTTAGATGATAGCAATTTGGCTCTTTTACCATTAAGTCAAGAGGATATAGAGTATATTCAGAGACGTCCTTTTACCAGACGTATGGGGCCAGTTATTGACTTACCTCATGTGATGTCAACGCCGTTGGAATATGTGCGTCGGCGAAGACGTTCATCTCTTCTATGAAGACTGTTGTAAATACAGGAATTTTGATTTTTTTTTAAATTAAAATTATAGTTGAAAATTTTTATTTGGGTTATGGTATTTATCCTTATAAAATTGTAGTTAATAAAAATTAATTTTGGTTTGGTTATTATCCTTATTTTTGTTATTCATGTTTTCTGTTCATGGAAGCCAATGCTTGACAAAAATAAAAAATTAATTTTGGGGTCTCAGTTACTAACCTTATTTTGTGTTTTCAATTCATGTAAACAAACATAATGTTTAAACATGTTGGTTGGTTTTCTTGGCTAATTAATGCTAGCTTGACTCATTAAATCATTAAAATATTTTTCATTAAAATATATGAAATGGAGTTCTTAAGCTGACTTGTTTGGTAGTGGTTGTTGACATAAAAAGTTATAATAATAATTTGCAAAATAATAGTAAATTGCATGAATTACAAGATACTTAATGCTCTAAAAAAATTAATGAAAAAAGAATTTTCATGCATATGTTATCTCGAATGCTCAGTTAGGTAATTTAAAATACTCTGGCATCATATACTTGAATTATCATTTTAGTGTATTGCTTTCACAATAAGAGTCATGATTTTCAGTTTAGAGGTTGTAAATAATTTCTTCATTGACTCTTCATAGATGATTATAAAAGTTTAAAATCAAATTAATATAGATGCTTAGATTTTCATTTTCATATTAGGGTTAATTGATGCCGAGTATAAACTATTATTTATGACATTTACATTTATGCACTCAACTCATCACTGTATTTTGGTTCTCTAGGTACTGTACTTTTGTACTTAGAACTTCAGCAAACGGAAAAATGCCTTGTTTGTTAGCCGCCGTTACTTTTGCCACCGCTCTTTTTTATTATGCATAGAAAAGCATTGCTCGGAAAATTTTAAAAATCTGAAAGAAAATTTTCATCTAAAACGAAAAATTAGCCAAATGTGCTACAATTATATCAAATAAAAAATCTTTTATGACTACAAATGTAGATTACGATATACTGATCAGAAAAACAGTTAAAGTAATTAAGACCATTGCAAGATTTTATGGCAAAAGAAGATTAGATCTTATAATGTCGCTCTTGGATACATCATTGAAAATGAATATATTAAATTGTATATAATTAAATAAATCATTGTTACCATTATATGACTGTGTTGTTCAAATGTAGTCATTATTATTATTTATTAGCTGGTTCAATTTTCATAAACATAGTCATTGTACTCCAGCATTATCCTACCACCCTTTCATAGTCAGGGTATTCATGGGTGAAAATTAAAGGGGGGGGCTCAATTTTATCAGGGAGGAATATAAAGGGAGCTGTTCTTTCTTTCATGGAACCTGGAGCCTAATGCTGGAGTTTTATGATTTGTATATTATAGTTTTTTATTATCATATTTTTCATTATTATTTATCATTTATTGTGTAATTATTTTCAAAACTTGTGAAATTAGAATGTTACTAACCGGTGATATTAAATTGCAGAAGAACTGTGAAATAATTGTAATTAATCTGTCATATTTTTCATAAAATTAGTTTCATTAACTTAGTAAATGTGAATTATAGTAGCGAGAGTTTAGAAAGATTTTGTTATATTTCCAACTGTCGAAGAACTTACCAAATCAGTGAAGTGGAATTCGTGTAAACATTGTTGTTGTCACTCAGTTGAAAACATCTTATCGTCACAGGTGTGTTGTAAATCTGTAAAGGAAAAGAATTAATTTAATATAATTTAATGTAAAGTGATTCAGATAGTTGATGCAAGTAATTCATATTTAAAGATGTAATTATTAATAGAATATGGGAAATACTTACACAGTCATAATAATATTTTGCAGACTTCTTGTTCTGACAAACCAGAAGAGTCTCTAACATCACATCAAACATAGAAGAACCAACAGATGAGATAGTTCCCCTCGTGGATGTTATATAATACAAAAGGGTATGTTTAAAACCTAATTTAAATAAAAGATTGATTAAAACTAGAGAATAAGAACTGATTCTGGGCTACGCGCTTATTGTGAGAACTGTTCTTGGGCTGATGACCAGCCTTGAAAACTAATTTCCGGTTGAAAATTGAAATTGCGAACTGGCTTTGGGCTGATACTAGCCTTAAACTGATCGTGGGTTGGAAAACAACTGTGAATAATCTTGACTCTACATTGGAATTAACGTTGGATTGAAAACTATTTTTGGGCTGAGGAACAGCCTTGAACTATTTTTGGGCTGAGGAACAGCCTTAAACTGATCGTGGGCTGAGACCCAATTCTAACACTGAAACTAAATTACAAACTTACTTTGAAACTTACCTGATATTGAAACACGGTCATATGAAAACCATACCAATATAGAAGCCTTCGTCATTTTTGAATTGTCACTTATATCATCGACTTGGAAAGTTACATCTGTTTTACACTTCATCATACCTGAAAAAGAAAAAGAGATAAAGAGATTGTTCTGCATGAGAATTTCTACAAAGACGAATAAATATAGAACTTACTGAAAATAGCCGAAGTATTCATTTGGAAGCAGGATATATATATCAAAGATAAGTATAGCGATTGTTGAGTGTAATTCACAAACACGACACCACACTTTGCTCGGTGTCAAATTAATTCCTGGTTTATTACACTTGTTCATAGTTGTGGGTCATACGGCATTTCAGCTGTGGGATTGATTTCTTATTTTTATTACGAACCAGCTAATACCCAGTATCTACATCTTATTCTTAAATAGGGACCACTTCATGACCCCTATCCTCTGTCCTTAAACCTTTTTCACAGTAAAGTTATTTTATAATAATCTTTTCCTTATCCCGGAGTTTATTTTCTTTATTATTAATATTTATTATTTTTATATTAAATCATTAAATATATTCTGATCTACCTGAACTACCATAAACGATTTATTAGTGTATTAAGAGAGTAAAAAACAAAAAGATCTTATTGAGTCTGGCGTCTTGGATGAATTCTACACCCCTGAGGTTACGTGGCTACTCGCTCTAATCCTCAGGTCCAGCGAACATACCCTACGTTAGATTAATTTCGAATGTCTCGCTATCCGACGTTGTAGTTGTACTCAAGTTGAAGTTTGTTCATCATCCATCAGGAACAAAAGCTAACTCATTGAAGGTAGTTATAAATTGTTATTGTTCATTTATTGAATTTTTTCATAATCATTTTTCTTCAAATATATATTGAGGGGAATAACGCAATTCCGTGGACGTGACGTGCCATAAATATATATATATATATATATATATATATATATATATATATATATATATATATATATATATATATATATATATATATATATATATATATATATATATATATATATATCTTATACCAATTTTCTTATTGTATGTATCACATTCCAGTGCCTAATGGTTAGCCTTTCTGTTATGCGTTCATATCCACACTCATCCTCAGACAACATATCATATACACATACCCCTCTTCTAGACAACATCTTACAGACATCCCTATCCCCTTATATCCATGCGTGTAGGGAGAAAAATTGGCCCACATCGTATGTACTGTGTCGTAGAAGGCTACTAAGAGACGGTGGTAGTTAGGTTGGCTGCCTACTACCACTTATCTTTTGCAAGGAATGCTAATGCATGCCTCGGAGAAGGCCGTGATCGCAGTAAGCGCCCTTCTATCCTTTGGCGAAAATGTAGAATCGTATCTGTGTATGAAATGTCAGAGGAATAAATGTTGAGGAAGATGAGAGAGATGATGGATGTATTAAGTGCAAATTTGATTTGCTAGCTGTGACTGAAACAAAGATGAAAGGAAGCGGTGAAAATAAGTGGTGTGATGTTTGTGTTGAAATGGAGAGAAAGGAATGAGAGGGAATAGAAGGATTTGCAATTCTGATGGGTGAGTTGGGTAGAGAACTATGGTAGATTTTGTGTGTGTGTGAGTACTAGAAGTCTAAGAGTTAAATTTAAGTTTAGAAAAAGTCCAAAATTTGTGTGGTTGCGACATATGATCCATCTGAAGGTAATGTTGATGTTGAAGAGTACGATTTTTGGGATAATCTGAATGATGTTTTTGTATGGGGAATAGGAGATTCAGTTCATTGCCACATATCTGCCCATTCAGGGATCCCTGGTTGTCACCACCACTCACGGGTAGAGGCCCTATTCAAGGAGGGTGTAGTACTCTCAAAAGTTCACCCTCTAGCGGAAATTGCGCATATGAGCACAGACACAGGCTTTAAAGTGAGGAGATTAAATTCAGTAGGAAATACAGAAGATGGAAGAGAGAATTCCACAAACAGAGGTGGTGGGAAAGAGGGAAGCATCATAGCAAACTAGCCTGGAGTTACCAATGTCATCACAATACTCGTGCGCATACAGTACCTATTGTGCTACGAAGGCATCGTAAAGGTGGTGGTATGCAAATATGATAAGTTCTCTCGAGCAGTTGCTCCGGTACCTATAGGATAGAGATAAGCACCAACATCGCGCATAGAGGGTCAAATGAGCTGGAAAGTACAAGGAACAGTTTATAAGCCTTTTGCCGTTGACTCGACCCTATCAAAAGCCGGGTGAAACCAGGCCCTCCCCCAGATATGAGAGCAGTGTTCCATACATGATCGGATGAGACCTTTGTATAGCGGAGCAACTGAGAAAAGGAGGAAAGTCTCACAGTCAAGCAAACTTCCAGTTCTTTGAGGCCGCCTAGCAGCCGTTGTGATGTGAGGTTTCCAAGACATTTTGTTCATGTTAAGGCCAGGATGTTTATATTGTCAACAGGAGAGACGACAGAACCGTCCAAAGAGACAGGAAAGTTAGAAGGTATTTGGAGAAGGAGATTTGTAAGTTGGGTTTTTAAATTGAATTTCACAAGGTTGTTATTTCTATCCATCAACGAGGATAAAATCGGAAGATTAAGACGAGAGGCAATTCAAGTAAAAGTGTGACTAGAATTGATATGAGTTAAGAATGAAGGGTCGAGTCATCGGAATACGAATGGATAGAATTAGAGGTGCAGGTGAGAAGATCATTAATGAAAAGTAGGAATAAGAAACAGGAGATAAGACAGAACCTGAGGAACACCACTATTGACAGAAAAGAAGAAGAAGTCGCCCCATCAACAACAGCCGATAGTGAGCGATTTGAAAGAAAGCTAGATATAAGTAAGCAAAGA
>JABUQX010078400.1:0-15000 GCA_015478945.1 Trachelipus rathkii
GTATGTGAGAGAAGGAATGATGAGGCTAAGGAATGAGAAGGAGAGAATGATTTTGGATTATATGATGATTTAAGAGTGGATTATATGTTGTAGAGAGAATTGAGAGTTATGAGAGAGAGAGAGAGATGATAATGAGTTAATGATATGAATTTTTTTTGATGTAAGAGAGAGGTATATTGAGGGAGAGAAAGATGAGTTGAGTGATTATGTTTAGGTAATGATTATGGAGTTTTGGAATGTAATATAATGGAAATAGGTGATATTGAATAAGGATGAAGAAATATCGGATTAAAATAAAATGAAAAAATACAAGAATAATAAAATTAGATAAAATAAAAAAAAAATAAAAAAAAAAAATATAAAAGAATATGGATAGGAAGGGTTATGCAGACGGAAAATAAAAAAGATATGTTAGACTTCTTTGGTCTTTGATTTTCTTTCAATTCCTCGATTAAAAATTTTCTTCATATAAGGCAAAGGTAAAAAAAAAAATTCCCGCTTTTTAAAAATTTAAATACTGGTGGACTATAGAATAAAAAAATTATTCCAAAGATCTCTAATGATCTCTGAGTAGTCATAAAGTAATAAGAATTATAAACCACTTCCTGCACCTTTCGATAAAATACTGAATTAAATTTTACTGGTGTAAAAACGTTATAAAATACGAACAATAGAAATAAATTATAGAATTTACGTTAACACCGTTTAAAGTAATAATCCGGACAAGCGAAACCAATTTTAGACTATCAGAGATTAAAAAATCAGCAAAATGGCTGGGTGGCAGAAAGGATTGGCAATGTCATGACCGGCTCGTTTTGGCTCTCGCAATTTTTATCTATTGCCAAAGGGCTGACTGCAAGTCTACCCAATTCGGCGGATAGTAAAATCTCGCAAAAGATGGATACTTGCGTCTCTTTTACAGACATAGATGAAAACGATAACGTATATTTCTTCATCCATACGCAAAAAGACTCGAACCTTATATTTTATCGAGAAATCGAAGATTAACTCCGAAAGATTATAGATGTCCATTTTATTGCACTACGCTCAGTCAAAGTAGGAAAAACATGCGAGCGCAATGTGAATGTTATCATAACCGGCAAAAGGGAATATTTTTCGAGGGATGCTTCAACATCTAACAAAGACAACAATTTTTTGCTGGAAAATATCCCGCATTTATGGATATAAAACTATCAGGATAATTTTGAAAAAGTTACAGCATTTTAACGAAAGTGTCATTCTAAAAAGGAGGTTTCCCAATTTCTTTCCGCTAGGACAAATGGAGACGCATCTTCGTCGTTAATTTTTAAAAACAATAATGAAGTTCTCAACGGATCGACTGACTCGGAAGAGGATGAAATCGTGATTCCTTACGATTTAGAAACGAAAAATTATTGCGGATTATACATATATGGGATGTGTGACCATATTTTCTGTATATTAGGATACTGACGCTGGCGCGAAGAAGAAGCAGAAGGGAAGAACGAGGACGATGGTGGAAACCTTCATTTCGAGATTAATTATGTATAACATTTTTGGGCTTCTCGGGGTCCCTATCGTTAATTGTTAATATTTCGCTTTTACGTGGCAACACAGTTGGACGAGAAGACGGGTACACAAACTTACTCAATACGCCAAAGCATATCATTTCTCGGAGAATTAGCAAATACGATGAGTCAAAAAAAGTATTCCTAATTTTAAATTTTGTTTATATAGATAATAAGATATTTTAAAAAAAAAATGAGTGAAAAACTATCAAGTAATAAGAATAGATAAACATATAGTTTAGAGTTCAATATAAAAGAATCTAAATTTTATTTGTTGTCATTTCATTGTCGTCAAAAATTTATAAATATAAATAAATAAATAAGATAAAAATAAAGTAAATAAATGAAAATAAATAAATAAATAAAATGAATCAATTAATATATATATGATATTTCCACTTTTTATTACCCAAAATGTCTTGAGGTTTTGAACATATGTTTTGAGCTGTAAAATTTTGTATATAATTTGTTATTGCTTTTTCTATCTAAAAATTTACGAAAAGAAAAACACTTCGTAGATAAATAACGGTTGTATGTAAAGACATCCGAGAGAAGTAGCAGTTGATAGGAGGCAGGAGAGCGAGCACCAGAAACCAGAGAAAAAAGAGACAGTACAGAATTCGGTAATATACAGCTTACAGCAGAATTGTACAAGATGATAAAAGGAGACGAGGAAACAACAGTGAGGATGAGAGGCTGAACGTGATCGTGAGAGCCGTGAGAGACTGGCCACAGCTCCCGCGAGTTGCGCGCGGCAAACAGCGTTTCCTAGTACCAATATACAAGAGGGTGAAAGGAAAAGAGAAAGAAGATGTGTGTAAAGGAGGAAAAGATAGTTGTAAGAAAGCCCGATAGACATATAGAAAGCAACGTTTGAAATAATAAAGCAACATATATAAAAATAAATGTTCTCGCTTCAATACGCGAAAGGAGGTTACAGACAAAGTAGGATTACGATTTCATTTTAATATCCGAATGATTGAAGAGAACAGGAGGGTAAAATCCGTCTCACGAGAAATAATATTTTTTCTAAACGTCTGCAAGTGCCACGTCATATGGCACTCAGGAGGCTTCTGCGGGAAGTTTAAAGCTGACATAATGCGAAATTATTTAAAAAAGATTATAAAAGAGAGATAGAGATGAGCATGAGCGGTAGCCATACGAAGTTACGATATAAAAAATAAGTAGCCAAGATGACGAAAAGTGCTTGGATACCTCCATCGAGTCTCACCGTGGCTGTTTATAATGAGAGAGAGAGAGAAGAATAGAGAACGTGTATGAATTTGCCTTTCAGCGCCTAAATAGAAGAGACCAATTTATATTGAAAACCGACCAACTGGCTGACCCTTGTTCGTGTCGGTGTAGTAAGAAATACCAATTAATTGGAATTCGCATTTTTCTTAGGAAAGACATAAACTGGTTGGAGAGTAGTCGCTTTAGGCATATTTATAATTCTTATCAGGTGAGATTGTTTTAATTTATTCATTTAAATTTATAAGAAGTGCAAAAATAACAAAAATTCATAGTATATATATGTCATTTGACCAAAACAAATCTGCTCTTAAAAATAATATTTTGGAAAAAAGGTAAAAGATTGATTTCCTTATGATAAAACGATCAGAAATCTGAAATTCTGTAAGTAATTTGGAGGAGGTTAAGCGTTAAGCAGTGGTCAAAAGAAATATTCAATGAGAAGCTCCTCGGTTAGTGCGAATGAGTATTTTGTTGCTTCACGTATCGTTTTACTGATCTTGTTCATCATCTATCTCTATCATGTCCTCGAAAACTTAAATTATCTTCACAAGGTACATGAGAACTGACGAGCTTCACTGCTCCTGTCCGTCAATATTATCTATCATCTGCGTAATAATAACTATAATATACTCTCTTAATATCATTCTCTCTTCCCGTCTTACATATCTTTCATTATCTATATATATATATCATATAATCTATCATCAATCTCATCTCTAGTACTAGTCTTCGTTCACCTCTATTCATAGTATGTGAGTTCAGTTTATATAGCATTATGTTACGTTTATGCATCTTAATAATATATTATATATTATCATATCCTTATGCGATGTCTCACTCTACCACCCCCATCACATCTAATTATCTAATTTACTCAATCTATCTATAATTCACTATACACACTTCTTACTCTAGCTGCTCTTACATATAGCATCTAACTACTATGCTATACATATATCATGACTCATGCATATACTACATATCAACTATATTACTCTACTACATCAAACATATACAATACATCTACTATCTTATTATCACCATCTCCATATCACATATATCATCACTATACATCAAATATATATCTAATATCTATCTACTCTCCATTCATACAATACATAACAATATATAACTATATACTATATATCTCTATCTTACTTCTCTCTCTCGTCTCCTTAATAATATATTAATATATTTACTATTCACTCTCTATCTATACTATTACTACTCAATCGTATACTATATCATATATCTATTATCTATTCATATCTTATAATACTATCATATAGTGTAGTGCTGATTTTTATTATAGTACAATGGGGTGGGTTATAGTAGTAGTTTATTTTTGGGTATATACTGCTGATTGATTTCAGTATTGAAGAGATGTGCTTCTATAGTGATATAGGGTTGTGCGTTAATTATAAGTATTATATTTATACGGTGTGTATGGTATATCAGTAAGATTAATTGCTCTGGTGTTTGTACTAGCTTAGGTGGGGATATGTATATCTACTATAGTGTTTTATTTTCACATATATATTTTATATATATACTCTATCTTATATATATAACTCTTTAATAATACTACTATGATATTAGCGTGTATCATTAGGAGAATTAGTATAATATATTTTATGAGATATATCTTTAATCATATATATCTCGTGGGTTCATTTTCGTCGCTAAACGTCTCTTCTCTCTATATATATATATATGTTATTATTACAGATCACACTTACTTTTAACATACTATATATATTAATATACATGTAATTATACTTCCGTGCACTTACAATCACTATATCCATCATTATATACTATATATTATCCTGTATACTATACGCACTTATATACTGCTATCTTCCTTATACACCATAACTTCCATACTTATATTATTATCACTTATACCTTCTTTCCTACTACCTACACGTTGCCACTTACTATCCTGTCACTTATTCTCTTCACATACACGTTTTATAGTAGTTACTGCACTATCCACCTCATTCTTTATCATATTATACCTCTCCACCCTTTGACTCCTTCTTTATATACTTCACTGTTTTATATATATCACTGTCCCATCATTTCACTTATATACGCTTAATATCATGTTTTATAATAGCTACTTCACCACCTCTGCCACTCTACCGTCGCTTATCCTATATTCTCGTTATATCACTAATTTCGCCTCTTACCCCACTCCTCCTCTTCGTATATCTATTTACTATATTATTCCTCACGCGGCTCGTACTCTTCTATTTCCTATACGATTGTAGGCTTATGGTTTATCTCCACCATATCCATTATTCTCTGCTTGTTCTCACTCTCTTCTACCTTCATTGCTTACTACCTACCTCTTTCTATCACTTATACACTTCACTACAGACTTCACGAATCACATCACTATTTCTCACTTCTAATATATTATTGCCTTGTTTCTTATCTACGTATCATATCTCCATATCCTCCGCCGTTTGTAAATACTTTCGTCTGTATCGTTTTATCAGAGTGTCTACATACCAAACCTTACACTCACTTACTACCTCCCCCTCACACACTTATCACTTATATTATATACCCCTCTTTACAGACATACACACACTCTCTCTATCTCTTCTCTATTATATATATATATACTTAAATTTTCTGTATATATGATATTTAATATATATACTATTTATTATATACTCTCTCACCTATTAGTGATGTTACATTTACATACACGATCTCTTCTTGTACTTATATGAGTACTACCTTTTAAGATATACTAGTTTATTATACTATAGCTATCTATTTACGCTCTATATATATGTGACATCACATCACCACCTTCTCTACTATTACTATAAATATCGACCCTCATTATCCCATATATATATCTTTAACACACACACACTTTATTATTATCACACAGACTAGTATTTATTATTATTTATTTCTTACTAAAGTCTTTTTTGTAGGTTAATGAATTATTATATATTCTCCTTACTTTTATTTTCTATTTTCTCTGCTAACAATTGATACACACAGCCTTCTTTTGTTTTCCTTTAAATAAAAGGAAGCAATATTCAGTATAGGCTTACCATTTATTACTAATATATTAGTTCTCTTTGTCTCATACATTCTACTCTCACTACGTTACAAATCACTCTATACCCACCTGTCATATATACTATTATCTTATAAACTTGTACTACACTGTGTTGCTCCGCCTGCTCTCTAGATGCACCTTCTATTAAGTCTTTGCAGTCACACTTATTTCTTGTCTACCATTTCTCTTCTCTTCCTTCTGCAGGTTCTGGCATAACTGGTTATCACTAGATATATTATTTTTCTTTATAATATATTATTATATATATACGTATACTACATATATATCTTACTAGATCTCTGTATACTTACTCTTATCATAAATATACTCTCATCACATACATATAGTATATATATCATAATCCTCTATGTATATCTATCTTACGTCTATCTCTATCTCTCATCTTATATGCTCACTACCACCCTATAATAGTAGTATAGATATATATACGTATTTATAGTATATGTATTCTTACTAATAGGACATCTTATTACTCTCTCTTCACATCATAATTTTATATTATCGTATATTCTTCTATCACCTTAATAACTCTATTTCTACTAATACCTTACACTATCTCTTATACCCTCCACTTCACTCTTTTACAATATATTGCACATATCACTATATTCCTCACTCTCACTATAATCATACACCCTATCCTGCTTATATACTATACCCTATCCCATACGTTTATATCATATTATATTATATATAAATAATATACATATTTATTCAGATATTTATTAGAAAATATATATATATTAAGATATATAATATAATATAAATATATATATAATATATATAAGTAAATATGTATATATATCAGTATATATATAATATAATTATAAATAATTATATAAATTTCATTTTTTGATTTTACCTCAGTCACTCAACAAACTCTTTCGACCATGATAAATAAGGAAGTAGGAAGAAAATCATAAACGCTAAAGTTTCTAACATAAATGACAAATCTCATAAAATGATAAGATCAAATGGTAATATACTTGGCGTGCTTGATTTTCTGCATGACGTTAGAAAGTATTTAAATCAATATTAGTAGATACAATACCAAACAGCAGTTCATAAAAGTGGTTGATACATCAGGACGGAGGCGGAACTTCAACATACAGGATCCAATCTCAGCACGTAGACAAACAATATCAGCTTTAGTAATAAAAGGCAAATAAATTAAACCCTATTCATAGTTTCATTAAATCATAACTTAGGGCACGTATTAGTTCAAACTTTCTTTCCAATGTTAGCATAAATAGCAAAAAAATAACACAAGTAAAAGGTTCAAATTCCAAAACATTCCACTAATTTAATTGGCTTTGCCAAAAAAATGTAAAGATATAAAGAATTCTAATTAATTAAAAGTAACGAAAATCACTTTTAAATTCTTTAAATCATAACAAATCCTCTTTCTAAGACTGAGCTAATGCAATATTTCAAATTTGAAGATCAATATATTTTTAAATGAAATGTCACTTGTTCAAGGAAAATGCCAGTAATCGTATATAAAAAAAACTACAATCTTTCCAAAAAAGCTAAGTCTACGTTCTCCAACGCTCAGTCAACCGTTACTACAGAATTTAGAATTCTTGTAGACTCAAAAAATCCCAGACACAGCATCGATTTTATACACTCAGTCCATCGTAGCAGGCCTGTTGACTCTTTCCATAATTAGTAACAAAATCTTAAAAACATAATCATCAAGATCCAGCTCCCAGATTTGCCTCCCAAAAGCATAAGAAAAGATGATTGTCAAAAAAACATCCACATCAAAAAAAACAACTAAAGGAAAAAATAAACTTAACCTTTTTATGGCGTACTATAAACGGAACTTCCTTTTTCTTCTTTATTTTTCCACGATCGATCATCTCGTATCCTATCCTACGTGTTCATTCTGGAACCATGTTCTTCAAAAACCTATTCCACAACGCCGGTAGTTGAGAATCTTGAAACAATCCTAATTTTATATTTCCTCGAAAAAATTTTTTTAAGAGAATATGAATATAATATGATCCGTTGTTAATTAGAAGAGTACAAATATACTGTATATTAAGTAATATATATAAAATACTATATATAATAATAAATATATACTAATATAAATATTAATAATATAAATATTAATATAGTATATTATATATATTATTTAATATAATATATATAATAATATATTAATATAATTGATATATATGTATATACTATATATAATAATAATAATTAATATAATGATATAATATATATTATATATATATAATAAATATATATAAGTAATACTATATATATATACACGAATAATATATATATATATATATAATAATAATAAAATATAATAATATATTCTATATTATATAAATATTGTAGACTAATAGTATAGTATATGTATATATTAATGTGATTATATATAAGTATATATATATAATTAAATAAAAATTATATATATATATATCAATAATATATATAATAAATAATATATATATTATATATATAATAATATAATAAATATATTATATATATAGTAAAATAATATAATATATAAATATATATATATATATATAATATAATAAATATAATGTAATTGAATACAGAAAATAATAGTGGAAAAAAAGCAAATATATGGCAAGTTTACATTTAGTTAGTATGTATTAAAAAATAATTTATAAAAATATATATATAATATAATATATATAATATATCTTTATATAAAAAAATATATTTATAGTAATTAAATATAATATAAAATATATATAAATACACGATATAAGATATTATATTGCATATACGTAAGATTATATATAATGTATTTATATAATATAGTATTATAGATTATAATAATACTATGATTGTACGATAAATATATAGATAATTAAAATATAATTATATATATATATACGAACGCTATATATATGAAGAAATATCCGAAAATATCTATCAATTATAAAAGTTGAACAACAATCAATAATTAAAAGATATTACTGAATTAGTAACATCCCAACCGAAGGAAATTATACTATAATTATTGAAAAAGAAAATAAATTTGGTCATGATTTTGTTTAGCATGATCTTTCACAACGGCGTTATTGTTATTATATAAATCTCTCACGTACTTTCTATAATTGTCTTAGTTGTTTAATCGTATTTTTAAAGGAAAGAAAAGAGCTAATTTTCATAGTTAACAATTGTGAGATATATAATATTATATATATAAGCATGATATGATCTGTATATATAATCATTTGTACGATATTCATATCTAGCATAGATCTGTTCTCTTAGATATTTCCTTTAATTTGTGTGATAAATAAAAATATAATTATATATATATATATATATATTATAATATATAAATATATAATAATAATGGGAAAATTCTCGCAATCCCAAGTCATTCATACATTTGTTCAGCCAAGCCGAGTGGCTGCTTGTATGGCTTCTAAGCCACGAGCCCATGCCACGATAAAGTCAGTCCGCGTCGGCTTGCGAACAAATGTATGCAACTAACACCGACTATATATATATATATTATATATATAATAAGAAAATAATATAAATAATAAAAATATATATATATATATATATATAATAATAATATATATATAATAGTAAATATTAATCGGTGTCCACCTAACCACTAACTTAATCATAACCAGACCCTAAAAGCTCGAAAAGAGATATTAACATGAGTACCATCGGTACAATAAAAATATCCAAGTTGCCTATCTATCTAACAAAAGAAGTCAATCAGACATCCACAACCACATTGTAAATATACCTCTTTATACAGAATACCTGCAGATAGACAATTAATCCCACACAACCACGCATATACCATCGCATTCGTAAACCTCTGGATGACTAATCCATAGTGTAAAGAAACACTTCACCCCAAGGCATAAAACCTATCAATAAATAAGAATCTACGAGCAATTTGTAACCTACATTTAAAAATGAAAATAATTTCTTACCAAAAAATTTGAAAACAATTATTATCATGTAATATAGTGAAGATAATTATAAACAAGTAATAAAAGAAAGTTAGGCCAAGGCCAGGTGTTTTTTAAACTTTTTTAATATCTACGAAAACTCAATTAGGACTTAAATTTTTAGATAAAACGTAGGCATAGGATCTAGTGGGTATACCTATATGAATATACTTATGTACGTTGCCAGTCATATTTATATGTGTGTGCGTGTTTGAGGACGTCTGATGATTTATACCTGTGGAATATCGCACATGTACGTTACTTAGAAGTTATATACTTATATGTATGTGTGTGTTCGTGTTTGAGGACGTCAGATGGGTATATATCTATAAGGAATATGCTTACATGAATGTTACTTAGAAGTTATGAACTTGTATATGTGTGTATGTATTCGAGGGCGTCTGATGGGTATACCTATATGGAATATACTTACATGTGCGCTACTTTGAAGTTAAATACTTGTGTGTGTGTATATATATATGTTCGAGGACGTCTGATAGGCATACCTATATGGAATATACTTACATGCACGTTACTTAGAAGTCATGTACATGTGAACTAATGCTTATCTTTGTATTCGATGGTATCTGACGGGTACACCTATATGGAATATACTTACATGAACGTTACTTAGAAGTTATATACTTGTGTGTGTGTATGTGTAAATGTTCGATGACGTCTGATGGGCATACCTATATGGAATATACTTACATGTACGTTATTTAGAAGTTTTGTAGTTGTATGTGTGTGTGTGTATGTGTTCGAGGGCGTTTGATAGGTATACCTATATAGAATATACTAACATGTACGTTACTTAAAAGTCATGTACTTGCATGTGTATGTGTGTGTGTGTTCGAGGAAGTCTGAAGCATATACCTATTTTTATAATGCTAACATGTACTTTACTTTGAAGTCATGTACGTATATATGAATGCATTTGTGTACTTTTAGATCCATGTTTGTATTCGAAGAAATCTGATGGGTATACATTTTTGAATAATACTTGCATGTATGTTACTTATAAATAATGTATGTGTATGTGTGTGCATACACATACACATACACATACACATACACATACACATACACATACACATACACATACATACATGTGTATGTGTGTGCATGTTCGAAGAAGTTTAATGGGTGTACCTTTGTGAAAATGCTTACTTATAAATAATGTATGTGCATGTATATGTGCATTACACATACCTCCTCTACTCCCCAATGCACATACACATACATGTGGCAATATTGTTACTATAATTCGAGAGGAAGTTTAATTACGTGCTTTGCAGTATGTTTACATGTACATTGCCAAGTCATGTACGTATATGAATGTGCATATGTAATATGTATGAAAGGTATTTGCGTATGTATGTTCGAAAGTCTGATGGGTATATTTTTATTTTTAAAAATCTTACATATGTTACTTAAGTCATATACATAACATATGTGGTATATATATACGTCTTTATGTTCGAGGAAAATAATTAGTACATATCCATTGATTAATACCCACATACGTTACTTAGAGTCCCATGCATGTGTATGTGATTCGTGCTGTTGTTGTGTGTATGTATATATTTATGTGCATGCGTTTGTGTATCCGTAAATGTGTGTATGTGTACTATATATTCAAGGACGTCTGATTGATATAACTCATGAATAACACCATGTACGACACTTTACATAACATACTTATATTGCATATGCTTAAGTTCTTCCGCTATTGTAGGAAATGTATGTGTAAAGTGTTCGAATACGCCTGACAGACCTACTCTCTAATGCTACATGGCTGCACGTTATATACCTGTGTGGCATGTTTTAGAAGACTTCACACAGTATATACACATCTGCTAAATCGCTTTCAAACTCACATGTACGCCACTTTCACGTCATATTTGTATGTATACGCTTACATATATGGCCATACATGTACGTCATTTACGTGTAAATGTATGTGTCCGTGAACATCTAAAATAAGTATACATATCTAAAAACTCTCACGTACACATACATGTACGTTACTTACACATCATATACATGTATATGTATGTCACTTACATGTCATATACATGTGTACCTTTTCAGCGACGTCTAATGGGTATAGGCTTTCCTTTTAAACATATATGTACGTCACTTACATGTCATATACGTGCATGTGCACATGCTTGAGAACGTGTGCTGAGAATACCTTTCTGAAAACGCTCACATTCGCATGGATGTGCGTCACATGCATGTCAAATACGTGTATTTGTACATGTGAATGTGTTCTAGTACTTCTGATGAATACATCTCTCTCACAACAACTCACATATACATACATGTACTTAATTCACATTTCGTACATGTGTATGAGCAAGATATTAAGTCAGTTTTGGTAGAAAGTTTTCTAATTTATGGGGCCTAACCTGAGCTATTTTAAAGTTTCATAGCGACAGTTATTTCGATTCAAATGATGCTTTCTCTCTAAATGCAATACTCTCTGTATGTATGTATGTATGTATGTATGTATGTATGTATGTATGTATGTATGTATGTATGTATGTATGTATGTATGTATGTATGTATGTATGTATGTATGTATGTATGTATGTATGTATGTATGTATGTATGTATGTATTTGTCATAACAAAATAACATGTATGTATGTATGTGTAGTATGTATGTATGTATGTATGTATGTATGTATGTATGTATGTATGTATGTATGCTACTGCACTTCTTGATCTAACTTTTTATAGTAAGTCGCAGAACAAGGTCCGGAGAGATAAATTTATATAGAAGAATAAGAATGAAGCATGGAGTGGGTTACGGGGAAGAGTTCCAGGAAGAGGTCCAAATCGAAGAGTAGACTCCCACGGCGACTCCCATTGCAAGTCAGAAACCCCCCAGACAACAGTGAATTTTTGTTTTCCCCTGTGGAAAAGTGAATTTTTGTTTTCCCCTATGGGTATTCTTAATATGCTACTTTAACTATTTTTACTGAAACCAAAATTTATCATTCGCTATTATCTAAATTAATAACTGGCAACTTTTGTGGACGAAATTCATCAGCTCAAAAAGGAATTCACAAGAAAGTAATTGTTTTTTACTTTATTTAGTATATTCACTTTTCTATTTAAATCAAACAAACTTTTATTATATAAAAAAATTATTTTCAAACTCTCAAAAAAAAAATATTATCAGTAATATAGGTATAAATAATATTTCAATCTGAATATATGTACGTATGTTTGTATATGGTTAAATGTACCTACGGGAGTCTACGTCCATTTTATCTAAATATTCGTTCACATGTGTATCTATCTAAATATTTATTAATCTACAAATAAGGGCTACAAAGGCATGAACAACTGAAGATGATGATGGAAGCTGACAAACCGAACTCCTCTTGAAGGTGATGATGGGAGCTGACAAACCGAACTCCTCTTACTCTTAGGAAATCTTCGCAACACAAAGGGTGTATGTAGCCTCTTCAAGCAAATCTTGTATTTAATTCTGCGAATCCTGACAAAGTATCTCCTTCTTTCCTACTACTTCTGTATATTGTGTAGAAGAGATCTTTAGCATCTCTGTTTTTCATGTAGGGTTTAATCTTTCTCACTTTAAAAGTTGAGTATCTTCTCACTCGAAGAATTTATATTAAGTTAGGAGGGTTTCCGTTATTTTATACCCTCTTCTTCGGAGATAGATAGATAGATAGATACATAGATAGATAGATAGATAGATAGATAGATAGATAGATAGATAGATAGATAGATAGATAGATAGATAGATAGATAGATAGATAGATAGATAGATAGATAGATAGATAGATAGGAGAGACTAGTAAAAATGTATCTGTTAGAAAGAATTTAATTCTAAACCGACATGTAAATTGTTTTGCATTTCTTTACAAAATCTTCAAAAGGAAATTTAGAATAAAGATAAAATGCAAAAGGTAAACAAAGTTAAAATAAAAGTAAAATATCGATTGCCTTTATTCCCACCCCAACCCGCTTCACCCCACCCCAACCTACCCCACCCCACTTACCTCACCAAAAACAACAAGCGGAACTTTAATTTACATAATAACAAACCAACAGACAAGTCTCGTGTGCTTTCCTCTTTCGAGACATGAGAATTTTTTTTTAGAATTATTATTATTTTTTGAGAATTTAAACGTCTCAAATTTATTCCATAAGAAAAATTCTTTTAATTTTTTTACTTTTATATTTTTATGCTACTTTTTTTTTTTTATTCTTTTGTTTTTAATCGAAGTTTCAAATTTCACTTTTGTATGAAAAGGGGCGAAAATTTATCTCGAAACATCGTCTCCAATTTTTTGGGTTTTTAATTTGGAGGAGAATTTTCTTTACATAATAATAATAATAATAATAATAATAATAATAATAATAATAATAATAAT
Organism: Trachelipus rathkii; assembly: GCA_015478945.1. Lineage (NCBI taxonomy): Eukaryota > Metazoa > Arthropoda > Malacostraca > Isopoda > Trachelipodidae > Trachelipus > Trachelipus rathkii. Next base: position 14,302 of record JABUQX010078400.1, read on the forward strand.
AATAATAATAATAATAATAATAATAATAATAATAATAATAATAATAATTAGTAGTAATAATATAATAGATGAACTCGTATGAAAACTATAATTTTATTAATATAAATGTAATAATAATAATAATAATAATAATAATAATAATAATAATAATAATAATAATAATAATAATAATAATAATAATAATAATTAGTAGTAATAATAATAATAATAATAATAATAATAATAATAATAATATAATAATAATAATACTAATTAGTACAAGATTTGAAAAAAAAAAAATATTAATTATAATAATAATAATAATAATAATTAGTAGTAATAATAATAATAATAATAATAATAATAATAATAATAATAATAATAATAATAATAATAATAATAATAATAATAATAATAATAATAATAATAATAATAATAATAAAATAAAATAATAATAATAATAATAATAATAATAATAATAATAATAATAATAATAATAATAATAATAATAATAAATAATATATAATAATAATAATAATAATAATAATAATAATAATAATAATAATAATATTAATAATAATAATAAAGGAAAAGGGGTAATTATTAAAATGGACCCTGGTTCAAATTTACACGAAACTTACATGAACTGTTTCAAACGATCTGTAATGAAGAATTAGCGTAATAAAACCCCCGAGAAATAACCCTGAAAAAAAAAGTTAT
>JABUQX010078401.1:0-19969 GCA_015478945.1 Trachelipus rathkii
GCTCTGCCCGTGAGGGTGGGTTACTAACTTGTATATAAAAAAAATCCTTGAATGCAGATAATGTGCATATAACTGAATCTCCTATTCCCACCATCCAAAATATCATTCAGATTATCCCAGAAAATCGTAATCTCTTTTTCAACATTACCTTCAGATGGATCATATTTCGCAACCACACAAAAACGCCATGAGTGAACTTAAATATTAACTTTAGAGTTCTATACTCACACACACAAAATCTACCATAGCTCTACACCACAAGTCATCATAATGCAAACCTTCTATCCCCCTCTCTCCTTTCCACAAGCAACACAAACACATTCACACCACACCACACCACTCATTTCACCGTTCCTTTCATTGCTATTCAGTCACAGCGATTTTCAAATCAAATCCTTCTAAGAATAGCATTGCCATCAGCGCTCTCTCCTCTATTCGTTCTCAACATTTATTCCTCTGGCATTTTCATATACAGATAAGATTCATACATTTTCGCCGAAGGATAGAAGGCGCTTACTGCGATCACTATTACGAGGTATGCATTAGCATTCCTGCAAAAGAAAGTAGTAGCAGGCAGCCAACCTAACTACCACCGTCCTTAGTAGCCATTCACGACACGCAGACATATCATGTGGCAAATTTTTTTCTCCCTACACGTATGGAAATAAGGATAGGGATGTCTAAGATGTTTCTATTTGAAAAGGACGTGGATATAAGTATGTGTAAATGATATGTTGTCTGGAGGATGAAGTGTGGATATGAACGCACAACAGAAAGGCGAACATTAGCACTGGGAAGCCTAAAGCAAAATTTATATATATAATATATATAGAGATATAGGGTGTGTGTCATATTATTATATATACTAATATATTTAATATATATAAAATATATATATATAAATTATATAATACTTATAATAATATACTATCTATAGTATATATATACACCTATATATCCTATAATATACATAATAATATATTATACGTATTATGTAATAATTCGTATTATAATATTATTCATATCAATTATATATATAATCATTATTAGTTTATTATTATTATATTGTTATTATTTATTATTATTATTATTATTATATTTATTATTATTATATTGAGTTTTAATATTATTCAAAATTCTTAATAATTTGTTCAATTAATCGGCCAAAATAATCGCGAAATTTGCCGATGACATGAAACTTGGAAATCGCATAATGCGACTTTTTTCCGATACGATACGATGACGATTAATCGCCCCATCACTAATATATATTTATAATATACTATATATAAAGTGATGTAGTGGTGGTAATATATAAATATATATATAAATATTTAATAAAAATACAGTATTATAGATTAGATATATATATATATAATATATATTTTATAATACTAATACATATAACAATCATACAGTAAGTATTCAACATAATATTATGCTATAGAAAAAATCAGATTAATTATAGAAATTAATAAATATACACTATTACATAATATTCAGATTCTTATTTAGCACTGCTTTAATAATTTTACAATTGTGGCTGACGAGATAAGGAAGATCTAATTCTTAAAATTTAATATACTTTAAAACAGTTACATATGAAGCTTTATACCAAGCAAAAATATGCAAACGGTTATTCCATTAAAATAGAACAATAAAATTTCTAATTATTGCTTTATAACAACCAAAAAGTAGTCAAATAAAGATTCATTTTATAATTCTCTGCTGAGTTTCAACACCTTTTCAGTTCCCATTTTGGCTCTCTCAGTTCATTCATACTAAACAAAATATTTAAAAGATCATCTAAGTTGATCCTGAGCTTATAGGACAGCAGAGATTTTTTTTTTTCTAAATTTTGTGTTTATTTTTTAAAGTCAATTTAATTAATTTAGTATGTTATGTATGCTTTTCAATTTGCATGACTGTTTTCTCAATTTATCAAATTAATTAATTAGAATGAAAGCTGTTCTTGTGCCTTCCAAATTTAGTGTAAATTAATAAAAACATTTGCTTACAATATGCTATAATTTTAAAAGCAATTAGTTTTTCCCTTCACTTTCAATTCTAGGGTAACATTGTTGTATGCAAATGTATTTTTGGGTAATGCCCAAGTAAGTTCTGTTTCTGGCTTAGACTATACATAATAAAAATTCTAAAACTGGGTAGCTGTAATATATATAATTCTAATTTATATTACCTGTCTATTGAATCAAAAATGTTGTATAGAAGCAATTTGGATAAATTTTTTATCATTAGTTCAATATATAATATATATATATATATATATATACTACTATAATGATGATTATTATTAGGTATATAGTATATAGTATATATTATAATATATATAATAATAATATCTTAAAACTATAATATATATAATAAATAATAATATATATAATATAATATACGGTATATGATAATATATTATTATATATAAATATTATAAGACTATTATAAGGATATATATGTTTAATTAGGCTTTACTAATTACACATGTAAGTGTTTAAGATGTTGTAACATCTAAGTGTATTTGTGGAGGGGGGAGAGGGGGAATTTTCTTTTATAGGGGCTAGTGAAAATAAAAAAAATTTAAGAAATAAATTTTTTATGATGTAAATATATTAAGCAGTCAAGAAATGTTTGCAAGATGTGAAAAAAATTAAAAACCTTAAAATAAAATATAAAAATTAAAGACAAGAGAAGAAAAATTACTAAATGTTATGTGTTCTATAATAATTTTTTAACTGTAAGGTCACCAAATTTGTTTTGCAGACTGGAAGGATCTGCTCTGCAAAACAGTTACCTATTATATATGTTGTATTATGTAGGATATTTGCAACCTATATAATAGCATGTACAAAAGGGTTAATCAATTACGAAATTAGTGTTAAGTTCATTTAAGCCATATTATAGTTTTATATCTTAATACATTACTATATCATATTTAGATTTAAATAATGATAATTTATTTGTTATATATTATTAGTATCATATATACGTATAATATATTATATATATATATAATATATATATAATTATATATAATATTATATATAATAAATATAATATAATATATATAATAATTATTATTAATATATTCGCGATATCAGCCCGTCATATTCCCCTCCTATTCCAGTGAGCAACATATATATTAGATATCTAATGACAGTAATCTGCTATTTGCCGCTAATACTATCGATGGCAGATTTATACAAATTAAGGCCATTAGCAAGCTACCAATCGAGGATGTCATGGATCAGACTAGGTCCATCTGTATAAATTGAATGCCTTCTACCAAGACAATTCCGGCAAAAACATTTATAAGACTAATGGTAGAGAATATCTTTGTCAGAATGTAATAATCATACAAAAGTTCGTAATCAAACCTACGCTTATTAACATTAATGATTTAATTACTTTGGTTCAGAGTGCTTTTTTCGAGTCAAAGAGATTCGTTCCCAAATAGAAGCCTAAAAAAATAAGGTAAAATTAAAACTAAAATTGAGAAACACTAATTGTGTACACTTAATTATTATATCTTATATATATATATTTAGAATGTCAAAAAACAGTGAAGTCAAAAAGTAGAAATAATTTAACTTTTATATTAGAGATATATTATATTTAGCGATACTACTAACTGATTAGTATAAATAGTATATAATATAATTATATATAGTATATTTATTATATATATTGATTTAGTGATATATATTATAGTATATATATATATATATATAAGACCATACATATTATAATATTATATTATATATTAATATATATAATAAAATATAACCACTCATAATTAAATACCCTCCCTTTATTATAATTTACGTTTTGACAAATAAGTTTCATTAATCTCTATAGTCATATTTGGTCCCTTTTATCCTAGGAGAGTTTCAGGAAACTACAAATGCTACCCTAAAACAAAGACATTTTGTAATCAGTGAAGAATTTTTGTTCAGAAAATGTAAATAAAAGAAATAAGTAAAGTCTTAAAATAAGATTTTTATAATTATCTATATACAATGTACAATAACTGCCCAAAAAAATTTTTACGTTTCTGCAATACAAGAAATCTTCCACCGAGGCCGAGAGACCCCACTCCTGCCATCTTGTGGTTTTCCTATGCTGATTCCTTTAGTTAAAGAATAAAAAAATTTAAAGGGAGAGTTTAAATTATTTTTTTTAACTAAAGGAATACCATAGAGGTTAATTATCTCAAAGCATGCAGGAGTCGGGGTCTTCGCCTCCGTGACGACGGGGACTTCGTCCCCCCCCTCTATTCCCCGTCGGCTCGAGCCCCTTAAATGGGAAAAACTAAAAAAATAAATTCTAAATGAATTTCATAATAAATGCAATAAAAAGTGAAAAATAAAAAAAAACATCAGCGTTATTTGACATAGATTTAATGAGACTCTGTAGAGAGATATATCATATAGATTTTCTTCGTTAAAGGGTTTACCTTAAGACCTATTTATAAATTAGCCTGCTCTCTCTGTCTGTCGTCTCTCTGATCTTCTTTCTGTGCGTGTCTTTCTCTCGTCTGTCTGTCTTGTCTGTCTGTCGTCTCTCTGTCTGGTTCTGTCTGTCTATTTCTCGGTCTTTCTTTTTTTTCTTTTGTCTTCTGTCCTGTGTGTCTGTCTCTGTCTCTCTCTCTCTCTCTCAATATATATATATATAATATATAATTATTTATATATATATATTATATATACTATAAAAATATTATTATAATATTATAGTATTATTATATATAATGGTATAGTGATGGTAGGTATAATGTATATATAAAGAGTATAGGTAGTAGGGGTATAGTGGTTAGGTGGTAAGTTATAATTGATAGTTATAGGTATATATATATTAGCAGTGAGTATAGTATATAGTATAGTATATAGTTTATATATGATAATGGAAATGAGGTAGTATGATAGGTAGTATATATAGTTACATATAGATAAGTAGGTAGTAAAATAATAATTAGTAGGTATAGGATATGAATATATAGATAAGTAGATAGAAGGTATATATAGGTAGTGATATATGATAATATAGGATAGGGGAGTATAGTAGTATGTATAGTAGTATTAAAGTATATTTATATCTGGAGTGAGTGTAGTAAAGTTATGTGCAGTAAAATCCGTGCCGCTTAGTAAGTATATAGATGGGAGAAAGTTCGTATCTATAGTAGTAAAGGGTTATATTGTATCAATTTATTATTATTTATTATTAGTATTTTATAAAAGTTTAGTTACGGTATATTATATTGCGGCTTATATAGTAGGGAGTAGGTATATAGATAGTATGTAGCTAGGAATATTATGATACTCTATCAGGAATAATGGTTAATTATAGAGATAGAGATTAAAAGAGTTTACACAATGACAAGAGTACAGTAGAATAAGAGAGGCGAGGCAGATGAAGTGGGAGAATGAAGAACGAGAGTGAGAAGAGAGAGGTGAAAAAGGAAGGAAGAACTAGGTAAGGCAGACGCTTGTTTAGTAGCTAGTTGTTTGGGAGAGGGTCCGACACGGGGCTCAGTGACAATGGAAGATACTCGGGGTAGGGGGTAAAGTAAAGAAGTGGTGTGTACGTAGAAATGATGGTGTAGGAAAAGGATGGTTGGGGAATCTTTGGGTGATGTGCAGAGATTTTGACTTCAGAGGAGGCGAAAGCTTGAGGCGGGCTTAGCTGGTGTGGTGTGGTATAATACAATAATGAGATAGATAATAATAGTGAGTAGAAATAATAATGAATAATAAATAATAATGAATAATAATTAATGTATAATAATAATAAATAGTTAATAGAGTAATTATTAAAATAATAATGTAACCCAGTTCCCAATGGTGACAACCCTATAGTAATTATATATACTATTATATATAGTATATATTAGTATACCCAACAAAAATAAGATATAGATATTAATATAATATATATAGATAGTTATAGTTATTATAGTATATATAGATATATATATAGTATATATGATATATATAATGAAAATGATGGACAGGTTTTTATTACGATACTACATCAAAGAAAGAAGTTGAAGAAACATGCGATCTTAACAAATATACGCTGATTTAATGGTAGAATTAATGAATTCATTCAATCACTGTCATTAGGATGCCATTTTTTCATTGGCTGCTTTGAATGTGACATAGAAGAAAGGCATAATGAGTAAAGTAGTTTAAGCATCATCATCATCATCTAGAAAGCATTTTTAATAATTACAAAAAGTAAAAATTATAGAATAAAAAATTTAAAAACTCTTTCCAAAAATTGCTTTTCATAGACTAAACATAGAAGAAAAATCTACATTGTAGTAAAATTTTAAGTATAAAAACTAAAGAAACAAAATATTGAATATCATATGTAAAAATATAAGAAAAAATGTTTTAAAGTATGTCCTTTTCTCGGATAAAGTTGCGAAAATCTATTTACATCTGTATGAAATAAAGTGGATATATAAATTGTAAATATTAGACTGATATATAAGGTTATAAAACAAGTAAAACTCAAACAGTTAATAAAAATTATTAGTTTCAGTTTAATTCAACACTAGCAAATTTATTAAATTGTAATTCTTTTAGGTTTTTAAAAGCTTGCAGTTCCACTATATTACACTAACTGTTTTTTTACTGTTAGTTATACCGTCATTCACTCAAAAATTAAATGTACCGTAATATGCCACTTTTTCCTACGTGCATCCAAGGACTACAGGAACATTTTAGCCAATCAGAAGCAATTTTCTTTTCTTCATTTAACTTAATTTAAGATATCAGGGTTGCATCGTGGATTAAATCAAATTGAGTTAATCAGTATATTAAACCAATTTAGTTTTATGAAAAAATCATGAGTTTTTTAAAGGAAAAAATAGATAAATATAATTAGAATTTTTGTTTTCCAAATTGAATAGGATCTATTGGCCGTTATTAATCATCGCTGTATTAATGATGATAGGAGTGAGTTATTTCATCGGTTATATCTAAAAGCAAATTCATTCACATTATTTTCAAATCATTTTGCAAGAAAGAAATAGAATAAATTGTAGGATTTACTAGAGTATGGTAGGTATATATATACTATGACTATTATATCTGGTGGGCGAGGTAGGGTATAGTTAGGTATATAGGGTATATATATGAGTAGGAGTGTAAGGGGGTGAGGTAGGGTAGGGGGGAGAGGGTAGTTATAATATAGGGGTAAGGTTATAGGGGAGGTATATATTTGATGGTAGAGGGGTATAGGGAGGGTAATATGTAGTATAGTATAGTGAGTAGTAGGGGGGTAGATATGATATATAAGTATAGCGGTAGTATGTAGGTTATAATATAGTAGGTAGACGTGATAATAATATAGTATAGTATAAAATATATAGGGTATACGATATATATACTGTAGGTAGTAGTATAGTATGGTATATATAGGTGAGTAGGGTATGTACTATATATAGTAGGTAGTTAGTAGGCTGTTAATAGGTAGCGTAGTTAAGGAGGGTAGTATATATATATATATAAATAAAAATAAAATATCCTATATAAAAGTATATTTACTAAACTTATTAATTAATTAGGTAAGAATTAGGTATATTTACTATCTTAACAGAAGAATTAACAATTCGATTTGTTACTTGCCTTAAAAAATAAATAAATCAATAAAATAATCGATAATATTATATTTTACTAAACTTATGATTAATTAGGAATAATTAGGATTGGATATACTCTAAAAAATAATAATGTAATAAAAAAAACAAACATTGTATTCTTTAGGAAAAAAGTTAGCAAGCCGTCTCAAGGGAGTGTTAAAACTCCATAGACATGTTAATTTTTTTAGTCCTTCCAGGTTAGTTCTCATTTCAGATCCCTATAGTTCAGTATGATATAGTTGTTAGGGTTATTACATAGAGTAAAAATCATATGTATGACTACAAAATCTATTGATAACCCGCTGAAGCGTGAGAGGATGCCCGGAAATATGAGCATGAGACCCGAGTGTAACTAATTTTGTAAAGAAAGCCCTATGGAAAGATTTTAAGAACTTAGGGCTTAACTTTTTTTTTCCTAAATACTTAAATCATTTTTCGTTTTTTTTATATTTCATATTTTTTTTTTTTAGAGTATAGGCTATAACCTGTGATTTACAACACATTGCGCCACGGGTAAATCGGTAAAACTTCTCCCGAGGCCACGTTAAGATTTTTTGCTTTTTTATATAGGTTATGAAATGAAAATCATATGGTAGGCGGAAATTTCAATGGAGTGAAAGTATTTTACCGAATATTTTATTTTTATGTTTTTTCTGTTTTTAATTTCACCAGCAGCCGTGTCACACATATATGTGCGACATTGGTCCATGTCTCACACATGTGTGCGACAGAACCTGTCGCACATGTATGACATCTATTTCCTAATGTTTTTTATATTTTATATATCTCACTTCAAAATTATAATATTTTCAGAATGTAAATTTTGTTTTTGTCGAGTAATAATAAAAAGAAAAAAAAAAGAAAAAAAATGTGTATATCACCAAACTGGCTCCCCGTGCCGGTTCAGATATATGCTTATGAGAGGTATGGGTATATATATATTATATAAGTAGGTTTTATATATATATGTATATTATAATAATAATATATATATTATATACTATATATATTATATATAGTATGTTAGGTATATTATAATAGTATATAGTAATGATATATTCCCATTTTCAGAGTGAGAGAACGGAAAACTAATACCGTTAAACACCGACGCCACAAGACTAGTACCAAAAGTTCTTACGCCACGCGTATCTTTGGGAGCATAGTATAATTGCAGTAGTTGTCTGCACATGATTTGGCGACGAGCCTCAAACGAAATCACGTGTCGCACAAATTATGTGCGACGGAGGCCGCAAAGAAACATAGTCCGTCACTGATCGCCACAGGATATTTCGAGCAGCATTGCAGTCAAGAGTGTTAAAGAAAGAAAAAAAAAAAAATTTTTTATAAGAAAATCCGGTAAATATCTAATATTTGATTTAAATATTTTCTGAAAAAATTTTTAAGTTCAAAATAAATTTCTAATTTTAGAAAATTAAATTAAGTAGTTTTAAAGAAAATTGATTAGTGTGCAAGCTTCTGGCATAATTCCAGAGCTTGCCACTAAAGAATTTTCTTAAAAACTAACTTTTCTGAACTTAGAAATTTTTTAAACTTAGAAAATTTTCAGAAAATATTAGACAATACTAATATTTAGAAAATCCTATAGGAGTTTTAACAACTTTGAGAGGCTGTAACTTTTTGGTAAAGGTATAGCACATGACTCCACAAATTTTCGAAAAATTTTTAAGTCCAAAAATTGATAATATTATATATAATATATATAATTAATAATATATAATATTATAATATAATATATATATATATATATTTATATATATATATATATATATTATAATAATTAATAATAATAATAATAATGAATAATAATAATATAATTATAATATAGCGTCTTGGGGGCGCACCTCTTTTAGAGGGGTGATCAGTCCACTCTAATAAATAAACAATAAAAAAATAAAATTTGCTCATTTAATAGCCACGCGGTATACTACAAGTTTTATTAGACATCTTTAATTCTAGAGATTATATTTTAAAAAAAACTATTAATAAATTAGGGATACAAATATGCCTTCAATAGAATTTCCACTTTTTGAAAAATATGATTTTTAACCTTTGTTATAAAATGAAAAACTTGTTATGGATTTAATTATTATTAAAAGTATATATGTTGGCTTTAAACTGTCAAATAAAATTTTGTTCCAAATAATATTAGTGCAAAATCACGGGCCTAACTTTGTCCGATTCACCCCACTGTAAAAATTGATGAAGGGTGAATCGGACCACTATTGTTTTTGTATTTACGTATTATTATTGACATTTATTATGTAAATTAATTTAAAGATAATAGTTATATGATTTTAGAATAGGCCAAAAGCCAGAATATAAAAAATTGAATATAATCATACGAATTCCAAAAAGTGTCAAAATTTTTGACAGGAGAGGGGTGAATTTTTCTTTGTATTTTTATCTCTTATTTTATGTATCATTAATTCATTATTCACATTTTTATTACTCATTCCTAATTTTAATTGATCAAACAACTTATTATATTAAGTAAAAATTAAAAATTAAAAACAATTATATATTAAATCAGGAATTTTAAACAGATGGTCCGATTCACCCCTCCAAGGTCAGGCTGAATGAGCTTTATTTTAACTTTAATAACTATTATTATTAGAATTACATTATTATTTTTTGTGTGCTTATTACCTGCTATATTACTGAATTCAGAAAAAAAAAATTGCCTAAAAGTGCATTAGTTGGAAAGTCGGGAGACAAAGTTATACCTAAAGGGTCCAAGTCACCCCGCCCGACCTATGTATATATATATCACTATATATACATATTTATCTATATAAAATTTCTGCGACTTAGAACTTTTTAGAAAAATGTGGTCCTATGCCTTATACTACCTAGACCTTCTTTATCCTAAGACGGAGCCCCATGTTTTCTTTTCATCCTCATTATTTTTTTAATATAATAATTTTAAGAAAATCAATAGGGTGAAGCCCCTCTATACTATTATTACAAAAAAAATTTTTTAGTATAGATTGATTACATTCTATATATGAGAGAGTTGGCACCACTGTTTATTTTTGTATATTACCTGCGAATTTTCTGCGTTAGCTTATCAAAAAAAGAAAAAAATATGGAGTATGTTTGTCAGAATCTGTTGAACTCAATTACCTTTGTTAACAGCCAGGAAAGAACTACCTGGGCATCTCCCACTGGGTAACAATTACCAAAAATTTAAAATTAATATCTTCAAAGGAAGACAAAATACTGGGCAAGCACAATGGTCAATAAGTTCAAGCCAAGGGATGCTAAACTCCTTCAAAGGAGCTATTTTCGCAGTAGAAAAGTCTAATTCAGAAATGTTATCACAACATGCATTCACAATAAATTCATAAGAATTTTTCAAGCTATCACAAAATACATGCAAGCCATAAACCTTTTCTTTATTAAGGACCATTCTTCTAAAAGATAATTCAGTAGCTTTTCCACTTAGCCATGACAGTATTCCAAACTACTTTAGGGTTCAAACTCTGTATGTCTTTCATCAATATCTTACCACTAACTGTTAAAGGTAAGATTAACCTCAAAGGATCAAAAATGGATGAAATGGCTGACAAGATTTACCTTTTAGTATTAGCTTCTATATTAAGATCAACTTTCGCAACACTTAGGGATGTCTTGGCTGGCAATATTTTCCAAATGATATCTACATAGTAGAATATATTTATTTATACTGTGATATCTATAACCTAAAACTTTTTCTTCCGGGCAACCATGCACAGAAAATATACCATCCGCTTCAAACAGAATTTAACTTTGACAAGTTGGAATTCAAGCTTTTAAGTTTAAAGGAAGCTTCATCCATTATCACACATGATTCTTTATAAATGTAATCTAATTCTAAAGGATTATTGCTACTATAAAGGATATTATCTATATAAAAGTTACTTGCTAGCAGTCTAGACCATAAATCATCGGGAAATTTAGAGGCATGGTATTTCATGACAAAATGGAGAATAAAAAGACTGCTAAAAAAGGAAAACACCAAGGTGATGTAACTTACAGTGTAACTAACAAATTTGAAATTTTCTACCCAGAAAAAAAAAACAAAACCTGTTTCTATCCTCTTCAGTAAGTAACTTAATAGCGATAAAGCCTTGCTTTACATCAGCAAGAATGACATATTTATTACATCTGAATTTTAAAATTAATTGTAGAAGTGAGGAAATTAAATAATTAAAGACTGTTGCCCCTCAGGTAAAGAGTTACAAGAGTTGCAATGTTGATGGTAACTTCCAATTTTCATATTTTCATTCAAATATTTTGACCAATATTTCAGGACCTACTATGAATCCTAAAAAAAACGTAGGACATACAGACATATTGGTCCTTTTCAGTAGGTCCCTCTCTTATATCTTATAGTCAAATTAAAGTCTATTGCCCCTCAGGTAAAAAGTTACAAAAGTTGCAATGTTGATGCTATATTCCAACTTTCATATTTTCATTCAAATATTTTGAACCATATTTCAGGACCTAGTATGGGTCCTACAAGAAAACGATGGTTATAAAGATATGTTGGTCCTCTTCAATAGGTCGTTGTCTTACGTCAAATTAAAGACAGTTGTCCCTCAGGTAAAAAGTTTCAAGAGTTGCAATTTTGATACTTTAATCAAATTTTAATATTTTCATTCAAATATTTTGACTCGTATTCCAGGACCTACTATGGGTGGTACAAAAAAACGTAGAATATACAGCCATGTTGATAATCATCAGTAGGTCACGTTCTTAAATCCAATAGTCAAATAAAAGACTGTTGCTCCTCGGGTAAAAAAATACAAGAGTTGCAATGTTGACGCTATATTACAATTTTCATTCAAACATTGATACGTATTTCAGGACCTACTCTGGGTATTACAAAAAAAACGAAAGATATACAGAAATGTTCCTCGCCTCTTCGGTCGGTCACAGTCACAGTCGTCCATCCTATAGTCAAATTAAAGACTGTTGCAACTCAGGAATGAGGTTACAAGAGTTGCAATGTTGAAGCTACATACCAATTTTCATTCAAATATTTTGACACATATTTCTGGACCTACTATGGGTCCTACAAAAAAACGTAGGACATACAGACATGTTGATCCTCTTCAGTAGACAACTGTCATACATCCTGTATAACAATCAAAGACAATGGCCACACACATATAAAGCTACAAGAGTTGCAAGGTTGACGCTTTATTGAAATTTTCACTCAAATATTTTGACCCATATTTCAGGACCAACTATAGGTCCAACAAAAGACGAAGGATATAGATACATGTTGGTCCTCTTCAGTAGATCACAGTCTTACATCCTATAGTCAAATTATAGGCTGTTGCACATCAGGTAAAAAGTTACAAGAGTTGCAATGTTGTTGCTATATTGAAATTTTCATATTTTCATTCAAATATTTTGACCCATATTAAAAGACCTACTCTGGTTCCTACAAAAAACGTAGGATATACAGACATGTTGGTCCTCTTAGGTAGGTCACTGTCTTAAATAGTATAGCCACATTAAAGACAGTTGCCTCTCAGCTAGAAAGTTACAAGAATTTCAATATAGATGCATTATTCCAATTTTCATATTTACATTCAAATATTTTGACCCATATTTCAGGACCTATTATGGGTCCAACGAAAAAAAGTAAGACATACAAACATTTTGGTCCTCTTCCGTAGGTCACTGTCATATATCCAATATTAAAATTAAAGACTGTTTAGCCTCAGGTAAAAAGTTACAAGAGTTGCAATGTTGAGGCTATATTCCAATTTTCATTCAAATATTTTGACACATATTTCAGGACCTACTATGGTTCCTACAAAAAAAAAAGGATATAAAAACATGTTGGTCTTCTTCGGTAGGCCTAGATCACTGTCTATCATCATCGTCATCTATCCTATCGTCAAAATAAAAACCGTTGCCCGTCAGGTAAAAAGGTACGAGAGTTTCAATGTTGATATTAATTGTATAAGTGAGGACATTAAATAATTAAAGACTGTTGCCTCTCAGGTAAAGGGTTACAAGAGTGGCAATGTTGATGGTAACTTCCAATTTTCATATTTTCATTCAAATATTTTGAACAATATTTACGAACGTCTATGGGTCCTACAAAATAAACGTATGATATACAGACATGTTGGTCCTCATCAGTAGGTCACTATCTTTCATTTTATTGTCAAATTAAGGACTGTTGCACCTCAGATAAAAAGTTACAAAAGTTTGAATGTTGATGCTATATTCCAATTTTCATATTTTCATTCAAATATTTTTACCCATATTTCAGGGACCTATTATGGGTCCTACGAAAGAACGTAAAATGCAGACTTGTTACTCCTCTTAAGGAAGAGACTGTCTTAAGTTCTGTAGTTAAATTAAAGACAGTTGTCCCTTATGTAAAAAGTTACAAGAGTTGCAATGTCGATTCTATATTACAATTTTCATTCATATATTTTGACCCATATTTCAGGACCTATTATGGGTCCCACAAAAAACATAGGGTATGCAGACAAGTTGTTCCTCTTCAGTAGGTCTCCATTTTACATCTTATAGTCAAATTAAAAAATTTTGCCCCTCAGTTAAAAAGTTACAAGAGTTGCAATGTTGATGGTATATTCCAATTTCATATTTTCATTAAAATATTTTGACCCATATTTCAAGACCTACTACGGGTCTTACAAAAAAGCGTAGGACATAAAGACATGCCAGTACTATTAAGTAAGTCACTGTTATACATTCTGTAATAAAATTAAAGACTGTTGCCTCTCAGGTAAAAGGTTACAAGAGTTACAATGTTGATGCTGTATTCAAATTTTCCTATTTTTCTTCAAATACTTTTACCAATTTTTTAAAACCTAATATGGTTCCTCTTCAGAAATTCACTCTCATACATCCTATATTAATTTTAAAGACTGTTACCCCTAAGGAAAAATGTTACAAGAGTTGCAATGTTGATGCTATATTCCAATTTACATATTTTAAACAATATTTCAGGACATATATGGGTCCTACAAAAAAAAACGGAAGATATACAGATATGTTCGTCCTCTTCAGTATGTCAATGTCTTTCATTTTATTGTCAAATTAAGGACCGTTGCCCCTCAGATAAAAAGTTACAAGAGTTGCAATGTTGATGCTACATCCAATTTTCATATTTTCATTTCAGGACCCACTAATAGGTCCTACGAAAAAACGTAAAATATAGAGACTGGTTAATCCCCTTCAGTAGGCTACTGTCTTAAATTCTGTAGTTAAATTAAAGACAGTTTCCCCTCAGGTAAAAGGTTACAAGAGTTGCAATGTCGATGCTATATTACAACTTTAATTTTTTCATTCAAATATTTTGACCCATATTTCAGCACCTACTATGGGTCCCACATAAAAACGTAGAGTAAAAAGACATGTTGTTCCTCTTCAGTAGGTCACTGTCCTACATCCTATATTCAAATTAAAAAATGTTACCCCTCAAGCAAAAAGTTACGATAGTTGCAATATTGAAGATATATTACAATTTTCATATTTTCATTCAAATATTTTGACATTGGATATATAGATATGTTTACCCTCTTCAATAGGTCATTGTCTTACATATTATTGTCAAATTAAAGACTGTTGCCCCTCAGGTAAAACGTTACAGGAGTTGAAATGTTGATGCTTTATTATAATTTTCATATTTTCAATCAAATACTTTGATCAATATTTTAGGAACTACTGTGGGTCCTACAAAAGAAACGTAGGATAAACAGACTTGTTAGCCGTCTTCTGAAGGTCACTATCATACATCCTATATTATAATTAAAGATATTACCCCTCAGGTATAAAGTTACAAGACTTGCAATGTTGATGCTATATTCAAATTTTCATTCAAATATTTTTACCCATATTTTAGGACCTACTATGGGTCCTACATAAAAACGTAGGATATACAGACATGTTGGTCCTCTTCAGTAGGTCACTGTCCTACATCCTATAGTCAAATTAAAGACTGTTGCCACTCAGGTAAAAAGTTACAAGAGTTGCAATTTTGATGCTATATTCCAATTTACACATTTTCATTCAAATATTTTGACACATATTTCAGGACCTACTATGGGTCCTAGGAAAAAACGTAGGATATACAGACATGTTGGTCCTCTTCAGTAGGTCACTGTTATACATTCTATATTAAAATTAAAGACTGTTACCCCTCAGGTATAAAGTTACAAGAGTTGCAATGTTGATGCTATATTCCAATATTTATTCAAATATTTTGAACAATATTTCAGGACCTATACTATGGGTCCTACACAAATACGTAGGAAATAGAGACATCTTGGTTCTCTCCAGAAGGTCACTGTTATGCATCCTATATTAAAATTAAAGACTGTTACCCCTTATCTAAAAAGTTACAAGAGTTACAATATTGATGCTGTATTCCAATATTTATATTTTCATTCGAATATTTTGACCCATATTTCAGGACTTACTATGGGTCCTACAAAAAAACATAGGATTTACAGACATGTTGGTCCTCTTAAGTAGGTCACTGTCCTACATGCTAAATTAAAATTAAAGACTGTTGCCCCTCAGGTAAAACGTTACAAGAGTTGCAGCAATATTGAAGCTATATTCCAAGTTTCATTCAAAAATTTTGACCCATATTTTAGGACATATTTTGGGTAATACGAACAAACGTTGGATATACAGACATGTTGGTCCTCTTCAGTAGGTAACTTTTATAAATCGTATAAAAGTTACAAGAGTTGCAATGTTGATACTATATTCGAATATTTATTCAAATATTTTGACCCATATTTCAGGACCTACTATGGGTCCTACAAAAAAAAAAAACGTAGGATATACAGACTTGCTGGTCGTCTTCAGTAGGTGATTGTTATATATCCTATATTAAAATTAAAGACTGTTACCCCTCAAGTATAAAGTAACAAGAGTTGCAATGTTGATGTTATATTCAAATTTTCATTCAAATATTTTTACCCATATTTTAGGACCTACTATGGGTCCTACAAAAAAAACGTAGGATATACAGACATGTTGGTCCTCTTCAGTAGGTCACTGCCGTACATTCTATAGTTAAATTAAAGACTGTTGCCCCTAAGGTAAAAAGTTACAAGAGTTGCAATGTTGATGCTATATTACAATTTTCATATTTACATTGAAATATTTTTACCCATATTTCAAGACTTACTATGGGTCCTACGAAAAAACGTAGGATATAAAGACATAATGATCCTCTTCAGTAGGTCACTTTCATACATTCTATATTAATATTAAAGACTGTTGCCCCTCAGGAAAAAAGTTACAAGAGTTGCAATTTTGATGCTATATTCCAATTTACATATTTTCATTCAAATATTTTGACACATATTTCAGGACCTACTATGGGTCCTACAAAAAAAAAAACGTAAGATATACAAAATGGTGGTCCTCTTCAGTAGCCCACTGTTATACATCATATATTAAAATTAAAGACTGTTACCCCTCAGGTATAAAGTTACAAGAGTTGCAATGTTGATGCTATATTCCAATATTTATTCAAATATTTTGACACATATTTCAGAACCTACTATGGGTCCTACGAAAAAACGTAGGATATACAGACATGTTGGTCCTCTTCAGTAGGTAACTTTTATACATCCAATATTAAAATTAAAGACTGTTACCCCTTAGGTATAAAGTTACAAGAGTTGTAATGTTGATGCTATATTCAAAATTTCATTCAAATATTTTTACCCATTTTAGGACCTACTATGGGTCCTACAAAAAAACGTAGGATATTCAGACATGTTGGTCCTCTTCAGCAGGTCACTGTCTTATATACTATAGTCAAATTAAAGACTCTTACCCCTCAGGTAAAAAGTTACAAGAGTTGCAATGTTGATGCTATATTACAATTTTCATATTTACATTCAAATATTTTTACCCATATTTCAAGACCTACTATGGTTCCTACGAAAAAAAGTAGGATATACTGACATGTTGATCATTTTCAGTAATTCACAGTCATACATCCTATATTAATTTTAAAGACTGTTGCAAATAAGGTAAAATATTTCAAGAGTTGCAATGTTGATGCTATATTCCAATTTACATATTTTCATTGAATTATTTTGACACATATTTCACGACCTACTATGGGTACTACGAAAAAACGTAGGATATTCAGACATGTTGGTCCTCTTCAGTAGGTCACTAACTTATATCCTATAGTCAAATTAAAGACTGTTGCCCCTAAGGTAAAACGTTATAAGAGTTTCAATGTTGATGCTTTATTCCAATTTATATATTTTATCTCAAATATTTTGACCCATATTTCAGGACCTACTATGGATCCTACATAAAAACGTAAAACATACATGAGTTTGACAGTCATACATCCAATTTTAAAATTAAACTGTTGCCCCACACGTAAAAAGTATTACAGAGTTGAAATGTTGATGCTATATTCCAATTTTCATATTTACATTCAAATATTTTGACCCATATTTTAGGACCTACTATGGGTCCTATGAAAAATCGAAGCATATACAGAGAAGTTGGTCCTCTTCAATAGGTCACTGTCATATTAAAATTAAAGACTGTTCCCAACCAGGTAAAAAAGTTACAAGAGTTGCAATGTTGATACTGTATTCCAATTTTTATATTTTCATTCAAATATTTTGACTCATATTTCAGGGCCTAGTATGGGTCCTACGTAAAAACGTAGGATATACAGACATGTTGGTCCTCTTCAGTAGGTCACTTAATTAAAGATTGTTGCCTCTCAGGTAAAAAGTTACAATGTTGATGCTATATTCCAATTTTCATTCAAATATTTTGACCCATATTTCAGCAGCTAGTCATGATAGTAAAGCGTTTGTAAGAATAAATGGTATCAAAAGTGATTGGTTTAGTATTAATAGCGGAGTGAGGCAGGGTTGTGTTATATCTCCTTGGTTATTCAATTTGTATAAAGGATGAGTTATGAAAGAATTAGAAGTGAGGGGTGGCAGGAAATGGTGTTAGAATGATGGAGAATGGAGATGAGTGGAGGGTGCCCTACCTATTATATGCGGATGATTTGGTTTTGTGTGGCGAATCTGAAGAGAGTTTGAGAGGATTGGTAGAGAGATTTGGCAGGGTGTGTAAAAGGAGTGATTTGAAAGTAAACGTAGATAAGAATAAGGTTATGGTTGTAAGTGAGGTCAGTCCTCAGTGTGAAGTTATTGGTTAGAATGGTGAGCCAACTGGACAACCAGTGTCTGAGTTTACATATTTTTAGAGTATATTGTTGGATGGAAGGGAGGAATGATTCGAGTCGTACGTAGAAAAGTTGTGAATGGTAGGTTGGTGGCTGGAGCCAGGAAGGTTGGCTAGCAATTAAATCGTTGGTGATGTAAGGGACTATGTCTTGAATGCGCTAGGGGCCTACATGAGGTATGGTGTTACCTGTGTTATTGTATAGTAGTGTGACTATGGTCTGGAATAATTCGTAGTATAGATCTG
The DNA here is from genome assembly GCA_015478945.1 of Trachelipus rathkii. NCBI lineage: Eukaryota > Metazoa > Arthropoda > Malacostraca > Isopoda > Trachelipodidae > Trachelipus > Trachelipus rathkii. Next base: position 19,157 of record JABUQX010078401.1, read on the forward strand.
TTCAATGTGTTCAAGATGGACAATCTTTGGGCATGCCTGGCTGTGAGAATTGATAAATGAGGAATGAACGTATTAGAAGCTGTGTGGGGTGTGAGAAAGGGGTAAACCGAGAGAATAAAATGCAAGTATGTTGAGCTGGTACTTGGGATCATGTGGAAAGGATAAAATGATAGTGGTTTTGGTTATGCGATGTATGTGGTGGTTGTGTTCTGGGGAACCTGACCGGCTGGAGACGAGAAAAGTGGATCGTGAGTCAGTAAACGAAGAGTCTGAAGGAGAGACATGTAAGTTTGGCAGAGGCGAGAATAAAGAATGCATAATAGGAGAAATGGCGGAGCTTTGTGAGGGGGTATGGTTGGCTCACCTGTGGCAAGGGATGAACCCTTACACTGACGATCCACATAGTGAGGGTCCGTCGCGCGTCAAGTGAAGCTCTTGGGTGGATTTTTTGACTGCGACAAGTTCTCACTAATTAATTGGTACAGAGGGGGCGGTAAAGGCTGGGCTTAATTTGTATATATATGGGTTATGAAAGAATTAGAGGTGGGGGTGCAGGAATGGTGTTAGAAATGATGGAGAATGGGATGGAGATGAGTGAGGGTGCTCTACCTATTATATGCGGATGATTTGGTTCTTTGTGGCGAATCTGAAGTGTGTTTGAGAGGATTGGTAGAGAAGTTTGGCAGGGGGTTGTAATAGGAGGGTTTGAAAAGTAAACGTAAGATAGAAGTAAGGGTTAATGGTTGTGAATGAGGAAGTCCTCAGTTGAAGTTATGTTAGATGGTGAAGCAGCTGGAACAAGTGTCGAGTCTG
>JABUQX010078402.1:0-15000 GCA_015478945.1 Trachelipus rathkii
ATATATATATATATATATATATATATATATATATATATATATATATATATATATATATATAGAAAAGATGATTGCTTAATCTGGAAATATTCTATAAACAGGATATCAATTAAAATATAATTATATTATTTCATATAAAAACCCAATTGCGAAATATGGTAAAACCCCATGGGTAAAACCCTTCAATAATACGTTTTATTTAATTATTTAGAAAATTCCCATTGCTCAATCATTTTTCATAAACAAATTTTCTTTGTAAATTATTAATTTGATTTCCCAATTTCACAACATTTCTTAAGATTTCCCACAGGATATACATCCTTAAGAAAATCCCAGATTGAACAACCCACCTAGTATAAAAGAAGAGGAACAGAGCCAGAGCTCATTCTCTCGCTGCAAATTACCATTTAAAAGAAAATAAGCAGAACTTAAAGTAACTTTAAATTCAATATTATTTAACGTAAAGCGCTAAAACCGAAATATTTTAAAGTTTAATTTTATCAGTGAAACCAAATCGAAATAAAGTAAAACTCTAAGTCCACTTTGAACTTAGAAACTTTTCCAATTAACTTCCACTCAATAAAATTATCCAAAGATTTTAATTGTAACTCCGTAAACTTTTAAAAAACGAAAAACGCGATCTCATTTTAACAAACTTAAAATTTGAATTCATTTAAAATAAATTTTAAAATTTATTATTTTTAAATAATATAATCTTAAAAATTCCGTCAACCCCAATACTAACTTTACAGTTTTGGTAACGTGAGTAGACAAAGCAGTTTAATTTTAAATTATTATTATTTGAAAACTTTCAATTTAAAAGTTTATTTTACTTTTGAAATAGTATTTTCGAATTTTTATTATTTTTGAAACTTCAAAACTTTTGAGATAAAAATATTAAATATTTATTTTTATTGTTAAAATTGTTGTAAATTTCGAAGCCATTTTAGTTGCAAAACAAATTAACTTCGAAATAATAATAATGAGACAATGATAACAATAAAAATAATAATAATAATAATAATAATATTATTAATAATAATAATAATAATAATAATAATAATAATAATAATAATATTAATAATAATAATAATAATATAATTAATAATAATAATAATAATATTAATAATAATAATAATAATAATAATAATAATAATAATAATAATAATAATAATAATAATAATAATAATAATAATAATAATAATAATAATAATAATAAATAATAATAATAATAATATTATTATTAATAATAATAATATTATTATTGATAAAATAATAATAAGTGAAAGGAAATTGCTGTCTACAACGATTATAGACAATAGTAATACGTCACAGGATATTTATACCTACATCATTTTATTAGGTCATCGAACGCGAGTAACATATATTTAATCACATAAACTTACATGACTATGTGTGAACCAGGTGACTGGGCGTAAAAGGATATATTTACGTGTGTACCAGGAACACACAAATTATGTACATTTATGTATAACGCGAGACCAAAAATTATATATATTTTAGCATACCACATAAACTAATATATATATATATATATATATATATATATATATATATATATATATATATATATATATATATATATATATATATATATATATATATATATATATATATATATATATATATATATATATATATATATATGTATGTATGTAACTCAGTAAATTTTAATACGTATGCACGAACATATAATGTAATATATATATATATGATATGTATATATATGTTTGGTAACAAATATATATATATATAAAAGTATGTATATATATATATATATATATATATATATATATATATATATATATATATATATATATATATATATATATATATATATATATATATATATATATATATATATATATATATATATATATATATATATATATATATATATATATATATATATATATATATATATATATGTGTGTATAGTGCAATGAAACTTTAGAATGTGTTTATTTAATTTCCAGCTAAACAACCCCCTCTGGGTTTCTCATGTTTGTTTTATTTTCGAAATTTCACTTCGAAATTTCGTTAAGTTACGTTAAGTTATGTAGCTTCAAAATTCCATAATTTCATAGTCTTATGTTCATTTTTATGATTTGAATTTTCATTAAATTAAAAATACAAATCTAACATTCTGAAATAAACTTTTGATAGACATTTGCAATAATTAAATATTGATAAATTAGAACTGTACAAAAATAGTCCATTGAAATAATAGAGTAAACCAAAAATTGTGATTGTTAGACCACAAGAAAATATATGCCTATATAAATAATCTTTAATAAATTAATTTATGAGAATTGGTCTTTAACAAACCGTACGAAAGGGCAGTCGAGAAGCATTCACTGCATGGAATGAAAGATCTGGAGTTATCTTTCATTTTTAACCTTAAAAGAGAGGTGTGATGGTTAATGAATTTCGCTTAACAAAATTTGAACCAACCAGGGCTAAATACCCGACTCAAAAAGTCTTCTCGATTTATTCAAACTCCAGCGGAATAAAACATTTACTCTAAAAATAATATAGAAAATAATATATATAATAATATATAAATAGATATACCAACTGTGTCTTCATAACAGCAAGACTTTAAGAAGCTGAAACTTTTGATATCAGAAAAGACATATCAATAATAATAAAAGGTAATTTGCAACGTCCAGATTGACGTGCAACAATTTATAGAAAACTATTAATATTACAGTCCCATCATCATAGGGAACTGCAAACCAGAATTACAACCGTCACGCCCTCGACAGATCTGGCGTCCGATAAAGGGACTAGTACAGACTAGTACAGACTAGTACAGACTAGTACGTCCGAGAAAAGGACTAGTACGTCCGAAGAAAGGACTAGTAGAAACTACTGATGAAAAAAATCAAAAATCTGAAAAGAAAATCCGTCAAAATCGATCAGAAAATTTGCTCCAAAAATTTTTTCGGGGGGCATCAGACAAATAATCTCCCGAAAAGTCAATTATTTATCAAGAGGACCTGAAAAACCTTTTCAGCTGAAACCCATTTATGTGCTACAGAAGTCAAAACAAGAAACCCAGAGGAACAAAACAAATTTTTACCATTTTAAAACAGGCACAGGGAATCGCAGCAAAAAGATAAAAGGTTAGTGTGTTCATTCTCTCATTTTAATTGTATCTGTATCTCATACTTGTGATAGACCCACTCAGGTCGCAAGTAAAAATTTGCCTATATATATATATAAAATATATATATATATATATATATATAAATATATATATATATATATATATATATATATATATATATATATATATATATATATATATATATATATATATATATATATAATATATATATATAAGAGTATCTTTATAAATACCTTATTGAGTAAAGGGAAATATCTGCAGTAAATTCTTTCTTCCATAAAAATATCCCCTAAAGCAAATTTAAAATCAAACTTCTATTGCCTCAATAAAATAAAAATCTCAATCCTCAATAAAATAAAAATCTCAATCTCAATAAAAATCACTTCCTAATCAGTAGTCACATCTCACTTGTTGTAAAATAACACAACAGAACAAATAATAAAGAAATTTTATCTTTACAAAATAAAACTTTCTAATATAGAAAGCAAAATTTAAATACAAGACGCTTCATTTAAAATACGCAATTAACGTATCACAATCACTTGTAATTTTAAAACACGAAGTATTTTTAAAGAAATTTTAACTTTCTTTTTATATAAAACTTTCTCTTCTTATTATCTAAAAGAAAACCCATTTTATAAGAAATCACTCAAAATTTGCATGTAAAAATAACGCAAAGAAAAATAAATTTCTTAGACACTTTCATTTTAGAAATTAACTATAAAATAATATATATAGAAAGCACTTTTATAAACATTCATTTCACTTCAATAAAGAAATCTCTTTCATAGATTCTTTTGTTGACAGAAGTCAAGACAAAGTATTATCGTAGCGATATCCGGTATTCATTTCCTGTCTCAAGATATTTTAAGAATATTTTACTCGTAAAGCAATTTTTGTTCAATAAAAACACACAAGTGTGTGTGTATGGATGTATTGAGTTCATACAAGGTGTAAAAAGTTCATATTTTTATTTAAGTTAGTAATTAAAGGAACTTACTTTTTTTTAACAATCCTAAGCAATTTTAAATAGAGCAAAAAAAAAAACGACAAAAAACGCGTTTCGCTTCAATTACGATTTCAGTATTATATATTCATTGCTTTTAAGTAAGAGTAATATATTCTTTGAGACAACATCCCAGAACACCCTAAAAAACTTAATTAAACATCCTTAAAACTTATTTAAACACTCTTAAAACCTAATTAACTTAATTTCACACCCTTGGAACTATAATTAATTTTCCTTCTTTTCACCAAATTTCCAACCCTTCCTGCAGTAGTTAATATAAATAGAGGGATAGGTGATTGAATAATTAGAGTAGAAAATATATAATTATAAGGAAATATATCTATATATATATAAGTAAATATATATATATAGTTATATATTGTTTTTTCCCCAATATATATATATACAGTTATATATTGTTTTATCCCTGATATATATATATATATAGAAGGTCACATATATTTGTAGACAAATATATACATAGGTATATATATATATATGTTTATGTAAATATATATATATATATATATATATATATATATATATATATATATATATATATATATATATATATATATATATATATATATATATATATATATATATATATATATATATATATATATATATATATATATATATATATATATATATATATATTTTTTGAAGAAAAAGGGTGAAAAGGTGAAATTTAAGTAAAAGTAACGATAAAAGTGAGCCACGAACTGGTAAGTAGCATAAGGCTCTACTGGCTGAATAGCAATTGTCCCAGCGGACAGCTAGGCCTAAAAGATTTGATTATAGAGTGAATCGAGCATCTCTGAACGGTAGTGGTTGTAACCACTCAAACCAGAGACAAACATTGCTAAATTTTCATATATTATTGCCAAGAGTAAACAGTTAAGGAACAATGGCAGAAAAGAATGAAAAATATAGGGAAGAAGAAGAAGAAAGCAACTTAAGTTGGTTTAATGATAAATATAGTTTAAATAAAATAAAGAACCAAGTGCAAAGGTGGAATAAAGAATACAAAGAAGTTAAAAATAAAAGGGAAGAAGAAAAATTAATGACTACAAAATTGAGAGAAGGAGAAGAGAATAATGGGATAAAAAGGGAAGTAAAAGATAAAATTATAGGAGAAAACTATGACATAGAAATAGGTGGCAATACGATACGAATAAAAATAGGAGATCAGACCATGAGAAACGCATTTCAAACGTCAGGAATTTCAATCAAACTTTATGATATAATTAAAGCTAAAGTAAATAAAATAGACCAAAGTGAGAGTGAACATCAACATGAATATTCAGACGGAGAATATCCAAAGAGTTATCGAGATCACGACTCATGTAGCTATAAAAGTAGAAAAGGCAGAGAACAGGCAAATAGCAGAATTAAAGGTGGATTTAAGAAAGTAATTACCAAGAGAAAGCCATTGCAATATTCTGAACAATATAACCCTCATAGGAGAGGAGTTGAAAGGAGATTTGAAAGTAGAAGAAGAAACAATAATCGATCTGAAAGAAGTAGGCAACACAGATCAGCCCGTTGGCAAAACAGAAGGGGTAATCCTAGAGAAGCATACCAAGTAACTAATTGGTCAGCAGAGAGTGAAATCTCACCCCTTAATGGCAAGGGTAAAGCTGAGGAGAATGATAGATCGCCAGAAGGTGAAAATTCATACGAGAATGAAGGAGTCTCTACTCAACCCTCGTATCATACTAACTGGGATGAACATGATCCCTGTAAAATAGCTCCGAAGGAAACAATGAAAGAGTGCTACATTGCACCGAGCTCTGATGAAGAAAGCGATAAAGGATATGAAGAATATATTATTAGCGATACAGTACCAAAGATAATCGGTCATATCCATCGGAATAGGCAAAAAGCCGCGCATGATGAAAGCGGATCAGACCGCGAGGCGAAGGAGACCTCAGGTGAGAGAAAGCAGGAGAGAAACTTTCGCAAGAAAGAATTGCGAGAAGGTGCCGTACCAAACGCTGGTGCCATATAATGTGTACCATCTGTAATAGAGTAGTGTCATCATAGGTATAACACATAACACTCTACCTAAACATATTTACATAGTGTACTTATTTAAATTTTATTTAATATTTAATTAACATTTATTTAAAAAAATAAATAATTTTATTTTTTTTTACAAATTTTAATATATTTTATTTTACATTCTCTCAAATTTTTAAATTTTTATTTAAAATATTTTATTTTATAATTCTAATTTTTGAATTGCCAAAATTCTAAAGGCCTAAAGTTCTAAAACTCACAAATTTAGTTAACTACCAAAGTTCTAAAGTACGAATTTAAGCTCAAGGATATAGTTATCTGCCAAAATTTTAAGGCACAAATTTATGCTTAACTACATTTATAAATTTATAAATTTTGAGATGCCAAAATACTAAGGCACAAATTTATGCTTAATCGCTAAGTATAGTTATTCACAGTTAACGCAGATATTTAATTCATTTTTATAAGGAAATAGCTACTACTTATCTTAGCTAATTTTTACCTGTATTTATTTATAATTTATTTATAAAAGATTGCCAAAAATGTAGTAATAATTTATCTACGAAAAATTGCCTAAAATAAGATATTAATCTTTATATTTAAATAGAAGGCATTTAAAATATTATTAACGTACTAACGCGAAAGAATTAAAATCACTGTATTAATTTACTCAGAATGCCGAAATATTAATTATTATATACAAATATAAAAATATATATATATATATCAGTATTAATTTAAATGCATAAGAATTTTGCTTAAAGCATTTAGTATTATTTACGTACATAAAAGAAAGTGCCATTAAAATATTGTCAATTTAATAATATAACTGCGGTATCAGTGTTAATTTATAGATATATATATATAATTGTTAGTCAATGTAGGTATACATATTGCCGATATAAAAATGCCAAATAGTATATTAATTTACTTATACAAAAAATACTGCCGAATAGTATATTAATTTACTGATATAGGATTTGCCAAACAATATATTAATTTACTTACTTAAAATACCGAAAAATTAATATTAATTTGTATTTATATATACATAGAGTGATAAACACAGTATTGTTTTATACATACATACATATACATAATTGTAGACATATATATATATATATATATATATGATATATATATATATATATATATATATATATATATATATATATATATATATATATATATATATATATATATATATATATATATATATATAGAATGGTATATATATGCGTGTGGTGCCTAATATGTAGAAGAATCAGAATAGGATTAATTAGGTCCATTGCTCCCTCGATTTTAAGAGGTTAAGAATGAGCACAGATTGCTGCACTTAGGTAAAATTGCAGAGAAAGAATAATTCTATCCGAGCTGCTTACTCATCCATTTGGAGGAGTATGAGCTTTGCTTACATGGGTGAGGACACAGTCTAAAACCGCTGTTAGGTCCGACCTCTCTGATCAAGATAATTATTCAGGTCATGATGGAGGAAAGCCATGAGGATAGTCCATTCAATTTGGAATGAAGAGGTATTTAATACATTTAGATCTAGCTAAAGTCGAGATTCAAGGCTAAAGGTGTTATTAAGAAGAAAACGGTGGATCAAACTTCAAAAGGAAATTGGACAGTCATTTTGAAGCATTGAAAAACCTAACCTAGCACTAATATCACTAATAACCCATGATCAAGACTATCAAGCTTAGATATTATGTAGAGAAGTGATCAAGGGACAATCCATCAATCCCAGGAGGTGCGGGAATTAAAACCGCAAGACGTCGTCGATCAATTTATGATCTGGATGATGCCAAGGTGACCAAGGTCACTCTTGCGCCCCGAAAATTGAAAGGATTGATTCCAGCCACTTCTTAACTGTGGAAAACCGTACAGATAAATAGAAATATGATAGAAATCTTTGTTCTGTGGGATAAATCGGAACAAATACGGCAAAACTTCGAGCAGACAGGCACAAACACACAGAAGCACAGAGCCAATTAATAGCTCAAACTAGAAGTAATAGATTCAAAGGCGATAGAAATAGCCATAGTTTATGGAAGAACACTTTGATTATGCTAGCCGATAAGAACTTATATTAAATAGTTACATGGCAGAAAGATAATGGCTACAGCATATTTAATTTAAGATTGCGCTATTATGTATATTCTTCACAAACCTAGGAAGAATATTTTGAAGAGCATAATATTAATTCACCACAGCATAGATAAGTTTCAGCAACCCAATTTTATATAATTTTTTATTTATTCACCATCGAATATAGGAGATTGAAACATAATTATATTTATTTTTGGAAGTATTTTAAACTAACATATAAAATAGCTTTCCATTTTGTGATTTATGCCAGTAAAAGAAAGGTATCTGGACCGCCTAGAACAATATTGCAAGATGTTTTTGTAGGTGATCTGTAATGTTATAAAGTCTCAAGTAAGACCGCCTCGACGTTCATGTGTGATCGTTTCTTGGATAGTGACTTGTGATGATTATAAAGATCCTCCAGAAACTCCGAATTTATCTCGTAAAGCCGTGAGGACTGTACCGATGTAAAAGGCATTAGGAGAACATGCTGTAGGGACCACCTATACAAGATAGTAAATTTTAGGTGAAGGGATCACGAAGATCGATTCAAATTGCAAGTTAATACCTGATTAGGTTCGGGAAAGGACCAATGATGTCCCAGTTTAGCTCACTTACCTGTATGGCAGAGAGGTAAAAGATTTAACATCTGAGAATGAGCATTACTTGGCAAACCTTATGATGGGTAAATAAATACAAAAGGATGAAATAATCCGTCCCGAGCGTGCATAGTCATTCAAATGGGAATGAATGCAGCTGATATTGGTAAGGGTCACAGTTGTAAGGAACTGTTAGAGTCCGACCGCTCCGATTAATTCAGATATCTTGATTCTGATATGGAGATAAGGGAATGGTCCATTTGATTATGATCACAAACTTGATCTAGAATGATGAGGTACGTAGAGAGAAGGTACCGAAAGCTGTAAGGATCATACTGCTTTACACATAATGATGTGTAGAACCTCTTGTAGAAGAAGAGTAGACGTAGGAAGTACGAGATAAAGAAATTCGGAAAATACGCTGATCCAAATTGATGATAGTCTCTGTAAAAGGAACTTCATCGCACAACTTAAACGTCAGAATATCACTAGTTTAAGTGTCCGCCATCTTAAAAGTCGCAAGTACTATCGCGCATTGAGCAGAAGATACAGAGTTAATGGCAGAAGAGGAAAACTGGAATTGCCCAAGGGAGCTGCATTTCAAGCATAAGCGAATACCTTCTGAGGGAACAGAGATTAAAAATGCTCGCCTTCCAGCTTTTCTAATTCTAATAAGACACGAAGTTCTTCAGACTCATCTGATTGATATATTGGAGGTATTCTAAAGATGTGTGGAAAAGAGAAAGGTAGAGGTAAAGACTGTTGACAAATATCCATTGTCACTCTTATCGAAGTAGTAACTTCAACTCTAAAACTCTCTATATAATACAAGCATAAAGCTGACTCCGCAGATCAATCAAAAGTTTCATCTGATCATACCAACCGCCTATCTTTGTGAAGAAAGAAAGAACAAAATCCAAGAAATTGTGAGCGAAGGCCAAGCAAACGATTTCAAATTTGGTAAAGAGGTTAAAGGCTCGAGAGGTGTAACTCTAGTTTTGGTCTTTCAAGGCGACACAAGATAAGGTGCACGGTATTTATTTGTGATCGGAAGAATACAGATGAATGCAGGTTATAATGTATAGAAAGTAATATTGAACACATGATGCATAGAAAAGGGCATAAACAAGAAAATGCCATTTAAATTTATACAGAATATCACCAAAATCCTGCAGAACAACAACATTAAAGAACGATATCAGCAGATCACACATTAAGATGCTTTAATAATTAAAGAAGCCTTCAAAGCAGAAGGGAATTAAATAGTAATATCAGGCCATGAAGAAGATTATTGAAAATAATTTCTTTGTGTTGTCGGTTATTTCTCCTCCTGGCTTAACGAGGGAAAGGACAGGCAAAATAAAGAGATTATCACTAAATAACACTCACATTGGACACAGTAGAAGTATAAATAAAGGACTTAAAAGAAATAAAACCGTTAAGAAAAGAAAAGAAAAATAACAGAACAAAAATGATAAATTATAAAAATAAGCTCATCCAAAGAGATAGAATGAGCACATCAGTCAACTGTCTGGTTCCAATAGGAAGAAAGCCTCTATATATATATATAAATAATGATATATGAGTTTTCTTCATATGATAACCTCTCAGTATTATTCAGCGGATCAATTACTCTTAAGGATAAAGAACCAGGTTATAGTTTATTTCAGTTTTATCCATCGGATCAAATACACATTGATCAGGAAGAAAAGAAGGATAGATTTAATACTTAAGGTAACCATAGAAGAAACCTTAACTATCTCACTGATAATTGGTGAAACATAGAAGAAACATTTTTGCTAAGAAGTCCAACAAGGAATACAGATAGGAGTAAACTCATAATAAAATTATAAAGAAAAGGTTGATGGTGAAGAAGCCTAAAGCACCACATTACAGCATCAATAGAATTATCAGAACTTACTAATCTGAAATTTGACATTGTTGAAGGATACGAGAAAGTGCACGTTCAACTATCCAGACACATTGCTTCAAATGGAAGAAGAAACCAAATGATAACAAAAGGAAGTTTATAGTAATAAACCTTGTTTTCACAAACATTTTCTACTGATATACTTCAAAACGCATACATATAGGAACTGACTTTACAAACTGTTCAGTCTGATAGAAATTTTAAGAATATAAGGAAAGATATAGAAGGATTCAGGACAAAGGTAGTTAGACCAGTAAGAGAACCTGTGTATCCATAGTAATGTAAAGTCAAAACATCTTTAGGAAAGAAAAGATAGAACCATTGATTCAATACTTTAAAGTCATAAAAAGACAGCAGTAAAAGTTAATGTTGAATAAGGTAAGAAAGAAAACAATTTTCTTTTAAAACAAAATAAATTTAGAAGAAGGAAGTGTGATTCTGGTAATAAGAGCAAAACAGCTGATACGAAAAAGCAAGATCGTTCTGAATCAAAAGGTTGATTCAAGGAGTAAGAACACCTTTAGAAAATAAACAAGTAAGTGTATACTACTTCAACTTATGGCATTCTAATGAAATTGAATTTAGAGTACCAAAAGTTTGAAGTCGCATATATTTTAACAAGCATCATGTATATAATTAGTGAGTAAAGTAAGTAAATATTTAAACAATAAAATAACCACTAGAGATTCATTTAAAAATCTTTGTCGTAAATATACTTTACTTTAACATTTTTTTTTACATATATTTTCTTTTCTCTTTCAAAACATAATGACCCAATGTATAAAAAGATAATAATTTTAATGCTAATTTATCTTATAAGTGGTAACATTACTCAACATAACATGCGAAAACGCATAGTAGGTAAACAAGTAGGGAGCCACAAATGATTCAGTACACGGCTACCCACTTTGAATTATAAGTATATATTAGTTATAATTTTGCAATTTTTCTTCTAAACTGATATAGTTCATATTTGAATTTTAATATTATTTGATAGGTGTATAGTAAATATCTAGTGTAAGTCATAATACCCACTTATAATAATTTTCATTATGTGATGTCATTAAGTCAATACAAATTGCTTGTAACTTTAATAGGTATGAATGAAAGAGTTAAAATTCTAACACATTTAGAAATTTCTGGTTACACAAGGGTCAGGTAACGGTAATGTTTGACATACATACCACGATTTGTTATTTCATTAATATAACGACATGTAAATATTTCACGTTTAAAGTAAAAATCTCTTACATGTAATTCTCATAAACATAACACTAGTATACATGTATACATTCATAGATGTAAACCTTGAGATATACACAAGACGATTCATATGTGGGAATTGCACACATAAATGAATGTAATACTTACATATGGAGCATTATGTGTATATGCAAACGACATGGAAACATTTATTGATTAATTAACTTCACAAGCAACAGACACCAAACATATTAGGTACTTTACCTACACCAAAGAATTCTGTCAGTCTTGTTACAATTAGGTTAAACTAGAATCCAGTCGTAAGTCCATAACAACATAATAACACAACATTTCATCCAGTTATGATTTTATAACATAACATTTTGTAACATAACAGTTCATGTTCCTAAGTATGAAATCATGTTTCAATACATAAACACACCTAGTAAATTTTGTTTAAATTTTATGTTTAAATTTTACATCTTTTTTTTATCAAAAATAGGTAAACAAGGAGGTGTAAGGATGAATGTGGAATAATGGTGTGAATAATTTATATTTTTGTTACGAAATTTATATATTCTCCCATTCGAGAATGTTTCTTACGAGTTCACACACATATGGTACTATACTCTTATAATAACAGGAGTACCTAAGAAAACTTATTTAAATTTACATTTATATTTTTTTTTGTTACTAATCCTAATTCAAAACTTTTTTTTTACAGAATTTCTCTGAAGTAAGTATACTGTCAGGGAACATTAATGTTCTTTTACAGATGATCACATATCATCAGGTCACTGAGTATAATATATATTTGAATTTATCCTTGGAATATAATACAGTTTATTTGATACTATATTAAGTCCTAGGGATGGACTTCATTATATATATAATCACCACGCTGTCACAGCAGGAAATAAGTAATAAATTTCAGTTAAAATCAATTTTAAGGATGAGGACATTTATTTCAATATCTTATAACATTTATATATATATAGATATATATATATGTATATGTATGTCCCTGTTCGATCCCATAACTTATTAACAATTGCTTTCGAGTAACTTTGCAAGTTTACAGATTTACAAATTAACATGTGAAATTGCTCGAAGACACTTGTTTTTAATTTACTTCATGATTATAAAGTTATCACAGCATGGATTGAATAATAGTATAAATTTTAATATATATCACGCATATTTGATAATTATTTTCATATTTAAATCTATATATATATATAATGTCCCTGTTCAAATATAAAAGTGAATGAAAACAAAAGTTAAATATTTCCTTTACAATTTTAATATTTTTTTTTTTCAATTTTTAACAATTTTTTACAATTTTTATAAATTTTAACAAATTTTAACAATTTTTACAATCCCTATTACAAATATATTTTAATGAGAATACAGATTTCTAGAAACGAAACACGGGAAGATTTTCCTAAGAATTTAATTTAAATTTTTTTTTGAATTTTCTTTTATTTCATTATTATATTTCAATGTTCATAACATTTTATATCACAATGTTCACAACTTTATAGCCAATTAACAGTTCACAGAACATTTAACAACATGCAATGAATGTTTCAAGACATCAAATTCAGTCACGATAGACTCATTTTTGCAACATGTAACAAACATACACAATAGCATTTATACATTGCGCTTGATTGCAACTTACAACAATCAACACAGACATTTACAGTCAATATAACATATGTTAGTAATTCTCATACAATTCTTTTAATACAAATTCTTTACATTTTACATATTAAGATGTAAATCTTTCAAATCTTTTGAGACCCAATACTGCTGCCGATATTTTTCTTTCTTTAAGGTATTATAGAGGACACGGCGAATGGGATACTTCAAAAGATACAAAGGAGAGAATCAGGCTTGACGAGACGGAGAAGGATTCGACTCATACACGAAGAGCACACTATGGAACTCAAGCCGGAACATTATATATAATAAGTTATTGCATAACTTATTACTTTGATTTATTAGTTAGACCTTTTGAAATATTTTTAATTTGTCTAATATTTTTGATTTTTTTTAATTTTAGTCTAAGTCAAATTTTTAAGTTTTAAAAATTTTTAAGGGGGGAGATACTGAAAAGTCCGATTGCTTAATTGATAAAAACCCCAACCAAGTAAACAGGATGTAGAAATCCCATAAAGTAATTAATTAATGATATTTAGAACTATTTGGAAAAACATATTTCGAAATAACATTTTACTTCAATAATATTCTCACGATATTAATAATTTTCTTACGGTTTTTCATATTATATTTTTCTTTTGTATAAAAGTTGTAATTTCGAAATACATCGCCGGATACCCATCCTATTGCTAAATCAAAAAAATAAGATTTCGGTAACCCACTAATGGGTATAAAAGACAAGGATCTTGGGCTACAGCTCATTATTCCAACCTTAGCAACTAGTATACAAAAGCAAAACGATAGTCTAATTTTATCAAGTGATACTGTATCGAAATTGCTGGTTACTAGAAACTTTGGAACTTAGAAACTTTTCCAATTAATTTCCATTTTATTAAAATTAAAATCCAAGATTTAATGCCTCTTTAGAAAAAGTTCGTAAACTTTTAAAGACGAAAAACGCGATCTCATTTTAACAAACTTAAAATTTGAATTCATTTAAAATAAATTTTAAAATTTATTATTTTTAAATAATATAATCTTGAAATTCCCGTCAACCCCAATACTAACTTTACAGTTTTGGTAACGTGTGTAGACAAAGCAATTTAATTTTAAATTATTATTATTTGAAAACTTTCAATTTAAAAGTTATTTTTATTTTTGAAATAGTAATTTTCGAATTTTTTATTATTTTTTTGAAACTATCCAAAACTTTTTGAGATAAAAATATAAATATTTATTTTTATTGTTAAAAAAATTTTTTATTGTTGTAAATTTCGAAGCCATTTTAGTTGTAAAACAAATTAACTTCGAATAACAAAAAATA
>JABUQX010078402.1:20000-40000 GCA_015478945.1 Trachelipus rathkii
ATTTTTGTACATTAAATGTTTGTAGTTTTAATACAGTTTTCGTGTAAATTGGACTAGACAACGCTCCACAATTACCTAATATATAATCACAATCTAGATAAATGACCATATAAGTGTCTGTAATATAGGAAAATTTGGAGGTCTTTTGGGCATTTTATTAATTTATTCATTATTTATTTTTGTTTTTTGTGAAATGAATTTAGTCGCAATATTCAATTACTTAACTGTTACAAGGAAGATATAATCTTCATTATATATTTCCTAAATTCTTTCTAAACTCGAAATTCCTTTACAGGATTTCAAATATCTTTTTTTTAATTTTATTTTTTATTTACTTTTTTTTTTTTAAATGTTACTGTATTCTGAATTAGATGAGATCATATAATAATTCTAGAAATGAAGATATTCATTTTCTAGTCAACCTATTCTCATTTATTTACAGATTTGGAAGTGGCTGGGGTAAATCTTTCTTCTGGCATGATTCTATTATGATCTGAGGAAAAAAAAAAATTATTTTCGTAAGCGATATTTTTGTAAAATGTTGGAAATGAATCGATTTCGAAACAATTGGTAGAGTTCTTTCTTTTGCTTTTCATCCCATCAAATTCCAACCAGAAACAAACAAAAAATAAAAACAGTTAGAATAATGTCTGCCCTCCCTTAATTAAAATTAAGAGATATATAGAAAATTAATTAATACTTAATTAATGGGACAGCATAAAAGATAAGTTGATGTAGGAGTATATTTAAAGTATTTAAAGTCCTGCTGAGTAAAAATGAAATGGAAAAAATATTCAATATAAAACCAAAATTGTAAAATAAAAAATTATATCATGGAACTAGTTCTATATTCTTGGTCTAGTCATTTAAAGAAATCTTAACACTATCTTTTCCTCAATATGATTTCAGATTTATTTGTGTCAATTCCCATAGTATAGGCTTGTACTTTAGCTCCAAGGAGATGCTCCCTGCTCTGCTTAAATCCTGTTTCGTATATAAATATTTGTGTGCAGAATGCAACGCCTACTACGTATAGGTGAAACTATCCTACAGTTCATGATCAGGATATCGAAGCACAGACGTTTCTCTTTTCGTGCAGACCAACCCTTATTAAATCCCGAATATTCAGCCATAAGAGAAAATGCTATATCACAAGACCACCCAATTTCCTCAAAAAAACTTCTCAATACCCAAATCTTTTCGATCCGAACGAAGCAAATGGTAAAATCCTGGAGTCTCTATTTATTAAAACTATCATCCCATTTCTTAATAATTATAACAGCTCGATAAAGTTATTTATTCAGTGATGTTGTTGATACAACTTCAAAAAACTTATTGTTATTACTATTGCTATTATTATTATTATTATTATTATTATTATTATTATTATTATTATTATTATTATTATTATTATTATTATTATTATTATTATTATTATTATTATTATTATTATTATTGATTATTATTATTATTATTATTTTATTAGTTAATTATTATTATTATATCTGATCTATTATTAATTATTATTATCTTATTATTATTATTATTATTTATTATTATTATTATTATTATTATTATTATTATTATTATTATTAGTATTATTATTATTAGTATTATTATATTCGTCTTTAGTTATTTTTATCATTTATGCATTATAATTTATTATTAGTATTATTATTATTATTATTATTAACACTATTGTTTTTATTGCTAATTGTTATTTTTATTTTTTATATTTATTAATTATTTGTCATATTTCTTAATTTTTATTATATTATTATTATTATTATTATTATTATTATTATTATTATTATTATTATTATTATTATTATTATTATTATTATTATTATTATTATTATTATTATTATTATTATTATTATTATTATTATTATTATTATTATTATTATTATCTGTAAATTTTATCTTATTTGTAATTTTCCTTTTCGGAGTCATTTAATTTGCCACTATAGATTGCCACTCACTTATCATATGTTAAATAATAACCAACCAACTAGTATTCATTGTGAACTTTGCAATTTTACTTTTTTAACAGATTTGATCGATATGGATGGAGGTGCAAAAACTTTTGTTAATTTATTGTGAATATTTTATATATTTTAATGTGAATGTGTAATGTTTTTAATATTTTAATACACTGATGATGGGCAAACCTCTATTCGAAAGATCTTGATTTATTAGATAAAGATGTGGGAAATTTTAGTCGCGGTTTACGCTTTTATCCTAATATATATATATATATATATAGTATATATTATATAAGTATATATAATATATATAATATATAGTATATAGTATATAATATATATATAATATATATATGATATATCTATTTTATATAGATATTTTATATATATATATACTAATATATAGATATACTATATATATTATATATATATATATATTGATAATATATATATATATATACGTATAACTAGATTATATATATAGTACATATATATATAGTATATATATATATATATATAAATATATATACGGTATATTATATATTATATATATGATATTATATATATATATATAATATATCATATATATATAGTATATAATATATATATATATATATAAAGTATATAGTATTATATATATATATATATATATAATATATAGTATAAATTATATAAATGTATTATATAATATATATATATATGATAGATATATATATATATATATATATAATAATATAATAGTATATATAAATATCATATATAGTAATATGATATCGAGTATATATACTATTACCACTTCTACCATTTTTTTATTGTATAGTATCATATATATATATAACTAATGTACTAGATATACAATAGAAACCTATGCTAGAAACCACAAAACCGCAAAGGTCATTAGAAAGTGGCCCTTTTTTTCTTTTCACTTCAAGGGTGGCCGCCGACCGAAAAAAGGTCGCATGTTTCTAATTCTATATATATATATTCTATATATTCTATATTCTATAAATTCTATATATTCTATATTCTACTTCTAGCACGTTCCGACCTATATTCTAGAATGACCACCGGTCTTAGTTCTACCCTAGTTATGGGTACGGGAGTCGATTGGTGTATATTAGAAGTTGTTAGGATTCTTCCTTCTATGAGTTATTACGCCCTACCCCCCCTTTTCTAGCCTTTTCTAGCATGAAATCATTATATATACATATCATCCGATGTTTGGGTGTCTATACCTATGTTACTAAGGTAGAGGTATCGATTGTTGTATATAGAATGTGCTAGGTGGTTCTTCTACGAGTTATGTATGCCCCCACCCCCTTTTCTTAACCCTTCTAGTAGCGATTATCGTATGTGACGGAATATATCCGAGTTTTAGGGGGTTTAGTATGTTTTAGGGTATATTGAGATTCGAATCCCGTGGTTTATAAAGGGTTCGAAGCACTCCTAGCATGGTTTAGCAATTAGAACATCCAAACCCCTGCCCCCCCTTGGTTCTAATGCAACCTTTTTAACTGTTTTGTTTATAGCGGACCAAAATATTATGAAAGTTGTTGGGCCCAAAATCAAATAAATTGTGGTTTAGATAACTTATCTGAAAGTGTAATTTTACCAGTTGGGGAACCGTCACGTCAGGTAATGTCTTTCATGTTACTTGAAGGATATTTTAATGATCATCTTTCCCCAAGAACGCTTTGTACAATCGAATCGGTGGCGTCTAGTTCAAATCACATCGTCAACGTTATGCTTACCTCCAAAACGATAAAAATGACTCCCGTGACTAAGAGAATAATAAATAATTATAAAAATGTGAATATATTTAATATCGATACAACTAAACTTAGTCAAAATACGCCCATATACGAATGGTTTTTGCTTGAAAAGTGGAAAAAAAGCCAATGGCCTAAGTCACATTTCAACGATGTTTTAAGGTTCGTTATGATTTAATATTATCTTCATCCGTCATCTGATATCCGAATTCATATCCACACTCTCGGATATCCGATATCTGTGTTATGACTTATGAGTAGGACTGTGGAGCCGCAGTTTGCAGTACAATATTAATTATGGGTTCGGGGCTGAAGCCGGAGCCGGAGCTGGCTCCGCAATTTTGGTTGTGAGTCAGTACTCGGTAAAATCTTTTGCTTAGAAACCAGAAATTTCTTTTAGAACATAGTTATGGAAAATGGAGCAACCTATATTTTAATATTAATAAGCGCAAGATCCAATTTTGGGCTGGGGCTGATCCCCATTTTCAGCCCCACCTAAAAATGGACACAAAATTCGGAATTTTCAGCCGATTTTGACTGAATAAACACCAAAATGTAGCTTTTTTTTTTTTTAGCTCAACAATCATTGTGTGGTGAAATACTGCATTCGGATGATGTCTTTTAAAATTTTCAATTTTTTACACACAATTTTCCAAAACTTTGTCATGGAAAAACACAATATCTGTCCCGAATTGTTTTCAAGTTTTATATTTGCGGTAGATAGGTCCCATACCTAAAAATTAGTAACATAGAAGTCTTTTTCGATTTTATATTTAAGTATTATACGTGCTCAGCGATGCCCGATATGCCACCCACTTTTTTTTTTTATTTTAGAAAATGAAAAATTGCGATAAAATATTCGAATTTAAATTCTTTTTGTTTTTGGAGTGTTAGAGGAGATATAAAGTTTTTCGATGGTCGATGATGTAGTTCGGCAAGGAGTGGCGAAGTCTTTTTTTACTTAGTGAATATTTTTGTATAATCAAAGAAAAGTTTTTTTAAAATTTCTTCGAAAGATATCATTTTTTGAAAATTTATTCGCAAGATACGAGATTTCCCAAACTAAAGCATATTACAATAACTAAATAGTAGAAATGTGCAGTTACTCCTCCGGACTACATATGACTTTTTAGATTTCCATACACTGGTTCGAAACAGCAAGAAAAATAAAATTAACACCTCGTGCTAATATTTCTATTATATCAATAAATCATAATAAAAAAGTAGAGGTTTTGTATGTTTGATAAGAATCACTTGAGCAAAATCAAAAATCTCGAAAAAAGTATTCTTGTATACTATTTATTAAGGTAAATTACCTATCTATGCGTATTTCTATAAGTTTGAAGTCATTTCGGAAAAATAATTCTGGAAACAGTATAATGAGAATGTCTAAAAACTCAGTTGGGTTTTTTTGAAACAAAAATTGAACGATATTTTGTTAGTTAAAAACGAAAATGTGTGAAAATGCAGGTTCACAGTTTTTGTATGTAAGTTACAGTGTAACACTTACTGTTGTGTAAAAAGATAATGGAGCAACTTCTGCTACATGTTGAGCAGTATACATTTCGTGTGTTAATGCGTTATGTGTGTGTGCGTGTGTGCGTGTGGCATTTATATTCTTAGTTGGTATGTTAGAGATATGGCTTGGCACAAAAAGTGAGTGATGAGTTGCGTTTCTGCTATGTAATGTTAGTTACTATTTACCTCGAGTGTTGTATTATTGTAAACTGGATAAAGATCGTTAGCGTAGTATAAACAATACATAAAGAGAGCTATTTTGTCGTGTGATGTGTGTTTTGTGATGTGTGCCTCATAGTGTGCGGTTTCATTCTATATCTTTAAGTTAAATTGCTAGTAGAGATATGCTTGACAAACCCTTGAAAAGAATAGTGTTACTGTTTACTCGTATGTAATGGTTAGAATTATTATTGGACATAGTTAACTCACTCCTAACTGTTGGCCTCATTTTAGGATCACGAGCGCTCAGTGGAGCCTGACAAATAATGGGGTTGAGCTATCCGATGTTAGGCAGTCCGTGATTCGTGTGAGTTCCAGATAGTTTGGTGGTGTTTTGTAAGTGTTATTTTCGAGTGTTGGCTCGTGTGCTGTTGTGCGTGGTGGTGTGTTAATAGGTAATGAATATTGGTTTAGATGGATAGGTTAAAAGGGTTTCTCAAAATAATCGCCTTCTTAGACTAAATCGAACATTTTTTCATAAGAAATAGTTTATTATCAAAATTCCATCAAGCATATCAATGAAAGTTCAATCGAATCAAGTAGAATAAGCGCAGAATTATACGGATGGGGCTGGGGTTAGGTTTGATTTACTGATAAAATTTTTTAATAGACCTAGTTTAGGCGTACAGGATAGAAATAGTTCCGCAAATTGTTTTTTACGTTAATATTTTTAGACATGAGAAAGCATAAAAATTTTAGTAAAAAAACCAATGTTTTTTAATAGCACAACAATAAACAAAAAAAATAAGTTTTTATGTTTATGGGTCAAATTCTGATCTTCGATCATCAGTTGTTTTTCAGGAGTAGATCCAATAGATTAAATCCAGGATAAATAGACTCAATGGACTCATGATTCTCAGCTGGGGAACGGGTGATTTGTATTTTTCCTCTGAATAACTCTACACATATGCTTTTGGGGGGTCATGCATTGTATATTAAAGTAATAACTTAAAAATTAATCTTATCGTTTTAGAGAGTAAGCAAAGGTTGATTCAATAAGCCGTTTGTTGGATTGCCCACAACTAGTGTTTAATCCTTGCAATTATGAAGACACAATTATTAGAGTTATTGCGACATACAGAATACGAAAATCTCTTAAAATAAAATTTAAAATTAAAAAAAATTTAAAACCAAATAAGAAAATTTTAAATATAAATAATTAAAGTGTTAAAAAAGAGAAGAAATTTCTTAAATGAAAAAATCACCCACACACACAAGAAAAAAGAAAAAAAAGTAAAAGAAAAAGAAGATTGAAATACGAAAAAGAAGGCTTAAAACCGAACCAAGTGACATCACCGGATGTAATTGCTAATTAGCATACCATCTACTAAATTAAGAGCCACCACACCAGATTCGTGAAGGAACAGACACCCCGGAAAAAGAAATTTATAACTTTACTATTAAAAGAACATAGCAAAGATTAAAAATAAATTTACATAAAAAAAAAAATCTACAACACAGAGAAAATTGAAAAATAAAATAAAACACAAGGAATTAATTAACATATCTGGGAAGAGAAGTTTGCAAAAAATAAATTTAAACTAAGTAAAAATTAAAAATAAAAAATAAAGAAAAGTAAGATCTAAAAAAAAATTAAAGTAAAAAATAAGTTAAAAAAGCGAAGGGAAATGTAAAAATAAGAAAATAAGTTAATCAAAACCAACGGTGATTTAAAATAAAAATAAAAAAAAATAATTCAAACAGATTTAATATGGAATACTACAATTTTCACATTAAGTATTAAATTATTAAAATAAAAGAACTTACTAACAAAAAAATACAGTTATTTTTGCCTGCATGTTACAAACTTAAGGAAAAACAATTATACCTCGAAGTTTAACCGTTTAATAAAAAGAAAAGTGAGATTTGAAAATATAAATGTCAGTCTTCAACAATTTAGAAGACGGTATCTTTCGCAAGATTGCAATGCAATTGACGATACCTGTACTGTTAGATGACAGAAACAGTTAACTGTAACAAATAAGCGCAGCTAATGATATATTATTAAACGAATGCTTTTACTAACTCGGCACCCGCCGGCTCCTACGCACCGGAAGCCGGTACTGACTCTGACTTCCCTCCATCACTCCTGAATCCCTTCATCAGACTCCTGCCTTCCTCATTCTTCTGTCAAAACCTTCCTCCTTCTTCCTTTCTTCTTCATCCTTCCACTAACTTTCCTATCGTTCTTTGACTAATAGGAATTTTTCTTTCTTTTTTTCAGGTAGGTTCTAGGAATACAGAAAAATCTCAGATTATGCCACTTCTCCAACTCCGAGGCTGGCACCCTCTACCTGGTTCGAGCCTCCAACAAATTTCAGTATCTGGTCATTTTAATTTTAGAGGCGGGCGCCGCTCCCTATCGGGGTAGCGCAGAGGGACGTAATCTCGTCTCCGACGAGATTACGGTCATCATATAGCTCACATGCAAATTTTAGCCCGATACGTTAAGCCTAACATGTTTTTCAGGGCGAATTTGACTTGGATTCTTAGGGGGCGGCAGCACACTAGTCAATACATCCTAGAGAATATACAACTCGCGTGTATCAGTTTTAACACATACATAGAACATATACAAAGTTTACAGCTACTATGTATATACTCGAGAGAATCGCTGCTCATCCGCTCCAAACTGAGAATACATTAACTACACCGATTTAAAATCGAATGTTTACACTTAATAAACTAATCGATAATTTCGCTCTATCGGATTATTATTATTTTTCAACTGTCAAAAAAGTCAACAGTATCACATAAAAAAGAAACTGGATTTTGAAACAGTAGAATTAGTGTTAAAAAAGATCGATAGCAATCGAGATTTCGATAACACCAGTCAAAAATAAAATTGATTCTATCCTACCTGATTCCATCTTTAACCTTCTAGGAACCAAAAAGCTCCCTCCCTTTCGGTCTTTCTAACGCAACCCATCTTATTATTAATTTACAATTGGGTTTTCCAAACCTTAATTTTGGCGAAAGACTAAACTCCAAAAACGGTCTTCCATACCTTAGATTCGTCTCACCGACCTTAAAAACTCTGACCTTCAACATTTTTAAAAGAAATTTTAAATATATATATGACCCATATATCATATAGTATATATACTTGAAATTACCAAATGATTTTGCATATAAATGTTGCTTATATTATGCAACATCCGGTATTGCAACTTCCGGAAGCCGGTTTGACCGTCAGTTGTGCACCCTACCTTTATATTCATTTAATACTTGTGTCTCTATAATTGATATGAAAAAGTTTCTCCTCGCGTTAAGTAGAAATTATTATTCTGATAGGGAGGCTGAAAAGCAGGGGACCTGATGTTTTGGGTGGTAGACGGCGTGCGGCAGGAGGTTTAGAGTAAGAAAAAGGAGGTTAATTAGAAGAGCTGTACCTCGAGGGATGGGTTGCTTTGGTGGTAGGAGTCATGTTTTGTTTCCTCTTGGGATTTAATGAAGAAGTAGACGGGCTGTAGAGGAGTGAGGAATAGAGTTATTTGTGGTTGTTGAGTATTGATTTGTATAGGGGTTGAATGTTTAAATCTGACTGCGGTAATTCATTGAAGAGGTTGTGGGGGGATGTTTTATATAAAAGAGGAGATTCATTAGCAATTGGAAAATCAAACTTGTCCATATTCGGGGGGTATTGGAGGTGATTTATCTTGAGCGGATGGGTAGGCGGTTTATGGGAATATATTGGGAAGGGGGTGTTATTGTTTCCTTTGAAGGTGGAGAGGGGATTATGTCCAAGTTCTGAGAAGGGGTTGGTTGTATTGGTGATATTGGAAAGAGAGTTCTAGGTAGTGTTCTGGAATGTGGAGTGTGTGTGTATGGGTAGGAGAGATGGTTTTAGGGGAAGAGAGGTTAAGGTGGTGAAATATGAGAAGGCAGATGGTTGGGAGGAGGGTTTGGAGTATTGTTGATATAAAAAAAGAGTTGAGAGAGCGGAATATAAGGCAAAATCTTTAAAGCGGGATAAACAAATGGATAAAATTCATTTTGAAGAGTGGAAATTTGAGATAGGATCCAAGAGATAAAATTATTCTTGCAGAATAGAAAGGATTTTATTACTTTATTTGAAAATAATTGGCTCAGGTGAAGCATCCAAATTAATTCCTAGGCTCAATTTGCTAAGCCTGAAATTATTACTTTTAGAGGTAACAGAAGCGAATTTATAGACTTTTTTTTCATTATATATATAATATATTCTATTGATGAATGACACTTTTTCACATAATTTTGCTTCGAATTTTCGAAAATTTCGAAATTTTCGTAATCGAACGATTAGAAATTCCCAACAATGCCATTCATTAATAATAAAAAATATTGTGGAGATGATGAGGTTTTCTTTATGTCTACTGTTCCTTCATTCAGAATTGGTCAATAGAACTCCTAGATGAATAAGTTCTTAATTGCAAAACTGAATCTGTTTGTGTTTGAATGATAATCAAAGATTTATTTAAGTTCGGTTTTAATCTATACGATGTGTTATTGCCTCAAACATTTAAGAATTTCTTCACCTATCTTTTAAATATATTCGCAGAAATTGAAAAGTTGCTAGTTCGTTACAATAGTGATTCATATTGTATAATGGTTGGGAAAGGTGTTAGGGTTGTTGGAATTTTTTATGGTTTGTTTTGTATATATTTTTATAGGTGATTATTTAGGTATTTTGGGTAATGATGCTTATTGGTAATGTTAGTTCTATTTTATATATTGTTTTTTATTACATGAAGTGAATGTGTAAATGGGTTTTTTTTTTGTGTTTGAGTGTGCGGCGGTGGTATCCTTATGGTAGATATTAGTGAAAGTTAGTCTTGTCACTTTAGTAAGAGATGATGATCAAATGGTTATTGTTGGCGCGTAATATGGTAGGATTGATTAACAATTCCAGTCATTTGTTTTTGTATTTTCTTACTTTGGAAATGAGGTCTAAAGATCTGAGAAAGTTTGCGAAAACCGAAGTGTTTTATTAGATTCCTAGGAAAAAACAACGAACAAGCTTGTATAATGATAAAAGTGACTTAAATTTTGGCGATATCGTGTATTGTACCCTGTCAAAAATTTTTACACTCTATCTGCGTAAATTGAGCAATTGGATGACGGAGCCGTCACGTTTTATAAATGATCTGAAAAATAGCATTTTTCCCATGGCAACGATTCTTATCCAGACTGGGGGTGTAATCCTTATAATATATTTGATTGTTATGATGGGATTTCTAAATATATTTCTATTTTTTCTATTCTTTATTATGCACTAATTGTGTTTATCTTTAGTCACAAGTTTAGAATGTGGCTTAAATTTATGACAGTCTATAAAAATCATGATAACAGTTTAATTCTGTTAATCGTAACTGGGCTTATGAAATTTGGACGGAAAATCTGAGATATACGTTTCTTAATAAATGTACAAACTTCGAACTTACCAGACGCGGTCTGGATGCTTGGTGGATCTCGGCAACGCTTTTGCTAGAATATCATACATGTATTACTATATATATTATATATAATATTATAATATACTTATATATATAACTAGTGGAGTAGTAAGGTAGTAAGTAATATATATAAGATATATTATGTCTTGAGTTGTATGTCTATTATGTCTTTTTAATCCAGTACACTGTAGACTATCTTGTACAATTTTACCTAATTCATTTAGCACTAAAGAAGATGATAGAATAATATTATATTATAGATATTGATGTTAAGTTCTAATGATTTGTTGATTGCTATATGGACACTAAGATATGATTGAGGCACGTGGTTATACTATTTCTTGAAAGAAATATCATTTTATTAAAGAGTATTTTCCAGTAATCTCTTTTCCAAAATTCTTCCTTCCATTGCCTCATTCCTTCTTTAACAAAATCTATTATTTTTTTAATGAATTTAATAGGATAGTTATGAGTATTATGGGGACTGTATATATATACCTTTGACTGTATAATTCCTACAAAATCTACAATGTTGTGTACTATGCTAAATAAATTTAGTATATATTATCCGCCGAACCTAAAAATAATACCTAATATATTGGAAATATATATATATTTATTACTAGTTACCTTATATTAATATATATTAATAATATAGATAATTTAATAATAGTGTTAATTTTTTATTCAACAAATATGTAACAAATATGTATAAATATGAGTGCCTACGATTTATAAAGCTGTGAGTTATCATGTTGGCGATATACATTAGATATTATTTTTTCGAGGAGGGCGCCAAACCAAAATCGTTCTTGTATATATATATATATATAATAGCGTGAGTGAATATAAATATGACTAATGAGTAGGGATGAGGGTATATGATAGAATGTTGAAGTATTGTCATAGTAGAAGATTATTTGATTATAAACGTTGTATATTAGATAATATATATTATATTCATATAAGTGATCCCATTTAACTATTATAGTGTACAATTATATTTTATTGCATTTTTTACTGTATATATATATATATATATAGTATATTAGTATGAATCTATATAGATTATGTCAGTATACCGTTGATTACAGATATATAGAAAGATTTTTATATGTCCAACACCATAAAATGAAATTTACTAAAATTTCGAAAGAAAATAGAAATAAGTGTAAAGACAATTAAAGTGAGGTGATAATGTAGAAATTTATAGTAATAATGAATGAAGAATCATCATACCTAAATTGTTTAAATTTAATCGATCTGACATCGAGAAGTGAAGCGACGTCCGGATAATCTTAAATTTTTTCCGACATATTTGATGTATTAGAACCTAGAAGGCAATCCAATAAGTCTTTCATCTTCAATAGTATTCTGCCGAAGGTAGGCTGTTTATCAGAACGTGGCTTAAAGCTTGACATAAGCATGTCTCTATTCTACAGGAAGTCATTAAACACGGGTCACGAGTTATTCGCAGTATTATATTTAGGTGCAACAAGAGTAAATATTTGGAAATGTGCCTGCGAGTTTAGCAAAGCACAAACATCATCATCTACTATTTGCTGCTTTTTGGGCGACCTGTGCTGTGATGCCATTTCAACTTCCATAAATCCCATATATCTGTATTTGAAACCGTATTATCATACATGTATGATACTTAGGGCTTGCTTTTGCCTGAGATCTTAAATATTTGTAAATAATATCTTTCCAACAGACATGTTTTTATCTCTTCCTCCATATGGTCACATTAACGTCAACCACGTTCGGTATGACAATTGAGAAGAAAATTATAAAACCCTCTCGCACTTGATACTGAGTTTGTTATTTTGTAAGATCTATCTAAACACCGCAAGATAATGGTATGAAGCTAAATGATTGTCGAATAGAGTGACTGTACTGGGTGGGTCGGGAAGTAGGAATAGTTGGTGCAGTTCTTGATATTTTTTATGGAATTTGTTAATATAATTTGGTTTTCTAAGTAATCTAAAACGTAAAGGAAAAAAAGAGGAAGTGGTAGCACTTATAATAAAAAAATAGGTCCTAAAAAATGTCCAGAGGCCGTTATATTAAATCGCAATCCCATACGAATAAAAAAAAAACAATGGCGGAAGGAAAATTCATAATGGCACAATCCGTTATCGAAAAAAAAAATAAAAAAAACTAACGGATTCCTAAATATTAAGGTGACTATATTGGCTAGAATGAGTCCTAAAAGGGGGAAGATGAATTTCACCAGAAGGGCAAAATTCATGCAAGATTTCTACTTTAAGCTGCATACTAATTTACTCTCGTAGATGAAGATTTATACGTTGGGATTCGGAACTTAAACAAGAGGGTCGGAATCTATTGACAAGCAGCTGCTATAATAAGGAATGCCTGGTGAGCAGCGAAGCAAGTTTATATACGAAACAAGTTGACCAAAAAAGAGCAGTTTCCAACTCATATTTTAGTCAAAAAACGATTTAATAAATCCATTATAAAAAAAATTAATTTTATTATAAGAAGGTAGTTAAAATAATTATTTACAATGTACAGAATTAGTATTGTACGAAACAATGTAATTTAATTACAAAAATAGCCACTAATTAATATGGTGGTATTTAACATCGAAATCATAAGTTTGTAACGTGTGATTATTTAAGGTCATAGGAAATTAATTAATAAATTTTATTACTAACTAAAGGTCGATATTACTACAAATACATATATAAATGATCAGAAAGAGTTTCTAATTATTTTGATATAAAAAACCCATTCTGCATTTGATGCAAGAGTCAAAACTCAAACTTTTCAAAGAATCAAAAATGGGGTCATTGTGACCAAAATTGAATGACCTTTTCGATGAGTTGGTCAATAAAACTTGCACAAGTTAAAAATTGATACATGAAAATTGATTTAGCACTCTCCCCTCTCCAAAAATTTTTATAGGACCGATGTGCAACGAGGGGGAGCAAATATTTTGTAAATGCAACTTTCGTACAAATGAAAGGCCTAAATTTGCATGCTAATTGTCGTGCTTATAAATAAGAAAATATATTACGGATTGACTTCAAAATTTGAAAGGAGATAACCCAATGTGTTCGCAACATTTGGTCTAAATATGAAATTCCAAATCTATTGGAATAGAACAGTGGTTCCCAACCTTTTTCGTGTCTCGACCCTATTTTCCTAGATACTAACAACATAATCACCCCCCCCAAAAAAACATAAAATAGCTTAAAAACCAAATTAGCTTCTCAGAAATCGCCAATTACCCTTGATTCGAAATTTGTGAAAAAGTAAATATTCATTTAATTTAATTTAATAATCAAACAAAGAAAATACCTGTTTTTTTCAAGCATCATTATGTATTAACATCGAAGAAATAATGTTATAAGCAAGTAATGTCAAAGAATAATAGACGTTGATAATTCTTAGTTCTTAATAATTGTATATATTTGGGGTTGAGTTGCCAAGCCATCGTAAGTCTTGCTCCAAGTTCAATGCTCCTTCTTTTTTTTCACTGTCCTATTGTCGAAATACACTTCACCCTGTAAATTTTGTACGAATGGATTTATTTCAAGGCTGTTCCGGGTAATAAGGTACTCGTCGCCAATCCTCCCAATAAACTGATATTCGAATCCTATTTTCCCAGTGTGTGTCTTCAATTTCAGTATCTGGAAATTTCCCCATCCACTGAAAAGGAGCTTAGCACACAAGCCATATTACTTGGGCGACTCACAAATATCATGAAATTAATCAGTATCATTCGCTGACCTAGAATGTACTCTGATGACAAGTGAGAGATTTGATCTTGAATGAGAGTTTCATTTCTTCCGTAGTCGAGCACCATGTTAGTTCTGGGAACATCAGAACTACCTCAACTTCCAAGCCGCGTTGAAAAGCTGCAATTTTGCGAAAAGGCAACCTATTCTTGACTGTTAAAATATCTTCCATTATCCAGCTGCAAGTGAATTAAGGTATTATTTCTCCGAAAAATCTGCAAAATTGCCAGTTGGAAATAATTGAATGTATCTTCTTTTTGGCGTGTAACTCCTTTCTCCTTATCTTATCCGCGTGTTTTTCCATTCCAAAACAAAGCAAATCGTCTTGAGCTCGAGCACTCGTGCAACACACTTGCCCCGCTGCATAACCAACGCACTCTGTGCTGGAATAACAGCATGTCGAATTTTCCTACAAATTTTTATCGTATCCAATCATCGTAATCCATCATGCGCATAACACAACAGGCAAACCATTATATATTAAGTCAAATGAGATGAAATCCCAGCTTAGATTCTTCGCTACAAACCGCCGTGAGAAGTGCGATATAAAAAGCGATATTAAAAAGCGTAAAATTATTTTACTCAAATTTATTGTTCCTCAAAACAAATCAAAATATGCTTCAGAAGCTAGACCGAAATCGGCGAGATAATCACAACATGCAATCACACATTGTCACGTGGCGGGAGGCTGTGATACTACTGCCTTACTCAAACAAACAACGATCTACCGCGATGCGTTTGGGGCTATTTTTCCTATTTTAGGTAATAAAATACTTAGCTAATAATTTTCAGAATGCAGAACATAATAACTAATGAATATTGATTTGGTCGCCGTTTAGATTTGATACAGATAATTTTGGTTAATAATTTTGTTTTGACTGATGACAATGATCTAATCCTGTACCTACCTTTACGCCTCGGAAATCCCATGTACCCCTTTGGGGGTTAGATTACCCCAAGGTGAGAACGTGGAATCAGAAGATGTATTAATCGACCGTTAAAAGGAAGAAATCTCAACAAGTTCAATTTTTTTGCATGCATCAGATATACATATATATATATATTATATATATATATTATATATATATATTATTTATATTAATAATATATATAATATATATAAAATACATATTATATATTATATATATAAATATAATATATATATATATTATAATATTATATTATATATAATTTATTAATATATATATGAATATATATATTAATATATATAGTATATATATATATATATAATATTATATATTATATAATATATATAATATATATAATCATATATATATATAATATATATATATATATATATATATATATATTAAATAATACCCCTTTTTTGTATTTGAAACTTGGAATATCTTGCTTTATTGGGTGTAATTAAAGAAGAAAATAGAAGGTGAAATTACCAAAAATAAAGGGGGGGGATCCCAGCCCGTCCATTTCAAAATTTTAAGGTTTTAGGTGATGTGTTTCATATTTCGAAACCTATAAATTTATTGCACAACATATACAAGATGGTGTGGTTATTGAAGTATAACCCAATTCAAAAACTGAGTACGATTGAAGCATTTTTAAGGCTTATTTTTTCAGCACTTTTTTTGACTGATTTTAGAATTGATTATTTTGGTTAATAATCCACATTTTTCAATGGGATTGGTGTGATAACACAATTTAATGTGTTTTAAAGGATTATGACATTAAATTTTGATATCAATGGGAAATAACAATTTCTGAAAAACCTAGGGCCTGGGGTAAATCGTAAAATCCTTTCAAAGGCATATGAAAATACGGTATTCAAGGGGAGTCGACAAGGGGGCTTCGCCCCCTCCCTCTCAGGGTCTCCTGCCCCCCCTTCAAAGTAGCAACCATAGTTCCCTGTTATTCCGTCTAATATTTTCTCCGATTTAAGAAAATAAGAGGCACCGTTCACTAGTGTAATAGCAACCGAGCTTATAATTATACATTGATTAAAATATTGTATTACTGCATACAAAATAAGCAATTATAAATATTAAGCAACAATTTATTCTCTAGTGTTTATATAGCAATACTGTTTTTTAAGATTATTAATTACAAAAGATTGTCATTGCACCTAAAATCTCCCCAAACATAAATTCAAGCTAGATACCCGCGAATACAATCATCTGTCCCCTTTAGGTAATAATACTGGTCACAATTGTGACAGATGGAGTAAATACAAAGTAATTATGACAACTAGGAAGTAAAACAAATGGTTCTTTTGAGTTATATGCCGTTTTTTTCTACTTTTTGCAACCGAGAAAGATTATATTCAATATTTCTTTTTTATTGTAATTGGTAAATTTGTGAAATATCATTATCCTGTCACAAAATCAAAGTTTGCCGGAAATATTAACCATTTTTCATACTTTCTAGGTATACGAAAATAGGAAATTACAATTGTTGTCGAAACACAAAAAAGGTGTTATATAGTTTTATTAGAATCATTTAGAAACAGTTGAGAAATGCTTCTTCAAATACTATTTTACGTTATCATTGTGATTGCTTCGATTAAATTTTTAATTTGGTTCTTGCATAGGAAAAAGTCAGGAGTTTCTTGTACCTGCACAAATCAACTGGATGGAAAAACCGTTATAGTTACTGGGGCATCCGAAGGTATTCCTCGATATATATATTATATATAATATTAATATATAAATATATATATATAATAATATATATAGTATATATAATATATATAATCATCAGTCATATATATTATATATATATATATACTATATACGTATATATATATATATATATATATATATAATATAATATATAATATTATATATATATATACATATAATACCTGTAATAGTATATATAAATATAGTATATATATATTATAAATACGTATAATATATTATATATATATATATATATATATATATATATATATATATATATAATAAATATTATATATTATATATAAGTATACCGGAATATATTTTTTTTTTTTGAGAATAATATATAATATATATATATTACTATATTATATAATTATATAATATATAATATTATATTATATATATATATATATATATATATATATACTATATTTATAAATTATATATAAATATATTTATATATATATATTACCGGTATATTATATTTATTTATGTATATATATTTATTATATATATATATATAAATATTAATATATATGATAAACTACAGGGTACTATTTGTTTGTATCTAGGATGAAATTATATGCTGGTGATTTTGGTTAGGAAAGAAGTGCGTCGACTGATGAAGAACATATTTTTGTTTTTTTATATTTTACTTGATGCGAAATTCAATTTGAAGTGGTAGAGGATCTATTTAAATTTTTACATTGAAGCAAATGATTGAGAAAATGAGAGAAAAGAAAAGAGGACATTTTATTTAGGCTGTTAGGAACTTGCACAAGCTATATGACAATAATAGGTGGGAAGCCTCTCTGGAATTGTTAATATCATATGTGGTGGTGGTTGGGTTTTTGAATAAAGATAATGATGGTGTTGATAATGAAGTGCTGATGTAAGAATAGAATGATGATTGAAATGACATGGTTTAATAAAAGCGGAAGTGATGTCTCCATGGCTCATTAAATTGATATAGATGGGATGATCTGAAACAATGAAACGGTTAGCGGTAGTAGAGGTTAAAGGGTGGGAGGGTGGCAGGGGAGGGTATAACGTAATGGACGAATAGAAGAGAGTGAACATGTCATTTCTATTGATAATGAAGTGATAATTTGTGATGTGGCGATCAGAAGAAAATTCGAGAAGATTGGTAGAGAGATTTGGCAGGGTGTGTAAATTAGAGATGTGAAAATAAATGTAGATAAGATCAAGGTGTTGGCGGTAGGCAAGGAGAGTCTGCAGTGTGAAATCATGCTGGATGGTAGGGAATTGGAACAATACTTGTTTAAATACTTAGGCTATATGTTGAAAAAAAAGGGGACGGATGATAATGGGTTTAGCAGGAAAGTTGTGAGTGATGGGAAAGTAGCTGATGCAATTAAATTATATTGGTGAATGCCAGGGGACTGAGCCTTGAGTGGGCTAGGGTTCTACATGAGGGGTATGTTGTTACCGATATTATTGCATAATAGTGAAACTATGTTGTGGAATAAGAAATATTGAACTAAGATGCAACCTGTTTAGATGAAATTTTATTAAACTTAGGAGCGTGTTAGGTGTGAGAAAAATTGACAAAATAAAGAATGAACGTATTAGGGTGTTGCGTGGTGTGATGAAAGGAGTAAATGAGAGAATAAATGTTATTTATGCTGGTGTATAGTGGTGAGTGTGTTGGGAAGCGACCTGCTAGGAAACTAAAGAAGAAAGTTTGTGGATTGAGCCAGCAAAAGAAGGAAAGGAATGTGAATTTAACTCAGCTAGAAGAATGGTGGATAATAGGAGTAAATGGTTTGCTTTTGAGTGGGAGAATTGCTGTGGGCCTGGTTCAAGGAATGAACCCTTATATTGACGAAATGCCCGATTGGGTGACTGTCAAGGTTTCTGAAGCTTCAGGACGGATTTTGAACTTGATGGTCTCTCGCTTAAGGGTATGAAGGGAGGTAATGTGGAGGTTTTCTTCTACGACTCAACTTTTTTTTCCGGAGCGTGTTTGCCCACCCCAACACCAGTTCTGGTGAACCAAGGAGCGGCAGCTGATGATGATGATGATGATGATGATGATGATGATGATGATGATGATGATGATGATGATGATGATGATGATGATGATGATGATGATGTACAACTATTATAATACTGGTAACTATAAATTTGTAATACTTTATTTCGTAGGAATTGGAAAGGAAACTGCTTTCGACTTTGCCCAACGTGGTGCCAGAGTCATTCTCGCTTGCAGAAATTTGGAAAAGGCTGATGGGGTCAAAGGTGACTTTATTAACTATTCCTTTAGTTTAAATTGTAGTTCCAAAATCAAATAGAAATAGTTTTTAATTTTTTTATTTTTTGATCTGTAATGACGTTTTATCAAAATCAAATAAAAAGTAGTAAATATTTTTTTTATTTGTATTATTATTTCTTATTTTGTAATGAAGATTTATAAATCTATTAAACAATTTCTTTAATAATAATTTTGGGTCACAAATTTCCTTAATGAATTTCTTACCCAAATTTCCTCAACAAACAGACTGGATTATCTCATCTACTGGTAACAAAAACATTGTAAGTCGCCATCTTGAATTATCTGATTTAGAATCAGTCAGAAAATTTGCAAAGGAAACTCTTGAGAAAGAAACCAGACTTGATGTTCTTGTAA
>JABUQX010078402.1:45000-54782 GCA_015478945.1 Trachelipus rathkii
ATGTAAAAACTTATTGAATAGTTATAACTTGCTTGTGCTGCGGGATGATATTTTAATTACATTATAAACAGATTTCCGATATACATAGCAGCAGAGAGTCAGTGTCGATAGTGTCAATAATGTCACTATGGAATCTTGTATTACATTGATTCAAGTAGCATTAGGAAGAACCATTGCCTTTTCCTACCTCCCTTTTTCCATTTTACACATGTTCGCAGCATCGTTTGCGGATGTCAATAGTAGAAGTCACAATTACAGATCTTTGCACTTATGTGTGTTATTGTCGGTGACTATTGTTTACCCCTGCATCTTTAGTCCGCCGGTGTGAGTAGTGTGTGTCTCTCGTTCGTTGTGCAAAGTGTCTATGACGTAAGTAGCGGTTCGAGTCCTCACAAAAAATAAATGAGTCATGCACATTATGCAACGATTGATACATTAGAATGAATGAAATAAATGATGATAAAAGAAATTTCAATAGTTAAAAAGATCTCAGGCTAATGAGCAGTGAATTAATAAAAAAATAATAAGGTGTGATATATGAATACTAAAATGTAATCGAGATAATATATGGAATAGATGAAGATTTCAAAGTGGAAAATAATAGATAAAAATCAAAAATTTAAAATGTAAGTAAGAAAAAAGAATCAATGAAGCATTAAATAACTAATAACTCAAGTAAGGATTGACTGTGAGAAAAGAAAACTGACAACTAGAGTGGATGGCCCATAAAACTAGAGAGAGATGAATTCTTGCAAAACACTCAAGAAATACAGGGTAAATTAACGAGGAGGAATTGCTTTTTGCAGTAAAAATGAAATTGATATGGAGATAGTGATTGCACCTAAGGTGAATGTGTTGAGAATGATGGAAAGTAAAATTAAATAAAATAAGAGAATGGGGATTGATACAAGATATGAAATGAGAAATTTTTTACAATTCCCTTCAATTTAAATATATATTAAATAGTGCCTTAAGTAAACATCTAATATTACAAATCATAAGAATGTAAAGAGTACGGTATGAGAGTAATAACATAATAAGGGTACAAGAAGTTGGAGGTGGATGGTGGCTGAATAAACAACTGTAGATACGTTAAAAGAGGCTAGGGGGTAGAGTTAATAGATTCACAGAAAAATATGAAGTGATTGATGTACTATAGTAGCTTTGGGGGCTAAAGAAAAACTTGATAGAGAAGGAGTTATAGATTCTGAAGTATACAGGAAAATAGGATTGATAGTAGAAAATACGTTATATATATATATATATATATAAATAAAAAGAGCATAATATTTACAGCAACCGAGTCTGCAGCACAAGTAATCATTTAGATAGATATCAGGAAGAAGCCGGGTGTAGTAAAACTCCTATAAGAAAGTAGGAATAAGCTCAATAATGAGAGGTATGTGCGTAAGTTCCCCGGCCGGTACTTGAAATGTTCATAAAATGTTTTGTATAGAATATGTTAAGGAGAATCTACAAATAGGAAAAAATATTAGTTACCATAAGCATTAAGGACAACATGGAGATACGATATCTCAAACTCCATAAATTAGAGGTTCAATATATATGGTTGGCAAGAGGAACCGGACAATACGCCTAAAAGCTATAAAGAATAATGTATAATGTAAGTAAAAGAAGGCTGTGATAATTTACTATAATGAATATGTACTGATACAGATCTGATGTAATATATGAGATTATCTGTGTATTGATTTTTATTTTGACTCCTCCCTACTTTTCTCCGTCTCGCCCAATTTAATAAATATTATTTATGAAAAAAAGTAGGAAGCAATTATACTTATTCACCCCAGACGACCCAGAAGAAATAAAGGACTACAGTCGATATCAAGCAAGCACTCGCACTAACAAAGACTGGAAGTATTTAGAGGATCCGCAGCAGTTCGCACTGAGTTATCGTGTAGGTAGAGCAATGGTAGAAGCTAGTTCTTACCCCTTTAGTTATTCTTTAGCTCCCGTATACCTTAGGACTCGGGACGGATTAAAATGTAGTAAACACCTCCGTACCTTGATTAGGGACTTGCCCTGTGAGAGGAATAGTGACTTGTGTTTATCTCTGTAAAAAAAAAAGAAAAAAAAAAAAAAAAGAATAAATATATAATAAGTATAATTATAATATTAGTTTATAATAGATATATATTATTATATAATAATATAATATATATTTAATAATATATATAGTATATATAGATATATATATTGATATAATATTATATTATATAAATATATAATCGTAATGCAAGTATAAATAGATAAGACTATAAATAAAACTTCTCAAGCCCTAAAACTATATAATAATAGTTAGGATAGTTAATTAAAATTAATTGGAATATAAATAAAGTTTGGGAAGAAATTTTTTTAAAGTATACGAATAGATTTCTCTCTATTGAGCGTAAATAAGTCAATAATCGCAATCCTAAAACATTGATGCTAAAATTTGAACAGATGTGTTTCAGCCGGAATCTCTCCACATTATTAGTTTCTAATAAGACAACGCTGTACATTTTGAGCAGTGTGGATTTTCATATTAATACTCTTCTTTTTACCATCGAAGATACACTTACAAGGTCTTACCCCTATTATAATACTTTGTATAGCAGTCAGTGAGCACAAGAACTTATACTGTAGAACCATCTTGGGCGTATATACTTAAACAAAAACATTCATTCTAGCCTTACCTAAACATTAAAGATCACATAAAATCGAGATATTATATCCCACGACCTATAATAAATTAGTTAATTTAAATGAAAATTAATTTATAATTCAATGAATAATTTTTAGTATATAAACCAGATCCTTATGATCAGCTCTATTTCTTAAATTAGATTTTTTCTCTTTAATAAAAGGTACTCCAACTTTACTAATATCTAAGAATAATTCTTATAAAATAAAAAAAATTATTTATTATACCAATTATTTCGTCAAGAATCACGATAATCAGCAACATATATAGCCTTATATCAAAATAGAATCTCTAGAAACTCCCA
This sequence comes from Trachelipus rathkii, assembly GCA_015478945.1. Taxonomy (NCBI): domain Eukaryota; kingdom Metazoa; phylum Arthropoda; class Malacostraca; order Isopoda; family Trachelipodidae; genus Trachelipus; species Trachelipus rathkii. The sequence continues at coordinate 48,009 of JABUQX010078402.1, forward strand.
AATCTATCTCCTCATTTTTTTATAGATATGATAGTATAATAAAATGCTTTCTAAACCCAAATTCCTCATAAGTACACTTATCTATATAAGTGATTCTCTTATCCCATTATTCAACTATTCCTTTTAAAGTAACTGTATTGGTTGGATAATGTGATTTTTGCATACTCTCAATAAATCTATTATCTTGTCAGTTCTGTTATTATATATTTTCGATAAATAATAAAATTATATATCAACCAATTTTAAATAATAATAAATTATAATATAGATATTTATTAATTAGTATAAATTTCAAGATATAAACAACATTATTTATACTAAGGGAAAATGATTTCTCCAATTACTTAAATTTTATTATATTATAAGCATATGTATGTATGATAATAGTTTAATAAAATATAAATATATATAATGATATAATAAAAGTTATAAAAAATAATATAAAATTATTATACAGACAATTCAGCTTGAGGTAAAGGAAAGTTCGTAAATAAATCTAAAACTATGCCATAAAATAAAAACAAAATTCTAATTAATTCAGTAGGAAGTTTTATATATATTCATACCGAACGTAAAATTCCAAATATGTGCGAATGTAATGAAGAGTTAGACGTTAGTGGGAAGTGTAAGGTGAAATGTGGTTATTATAATTAGTAAACACTATATATATATATATATATATATATATATATCAGATTGGAAATATGTTCGTACAGTTGATAATATATAATATAATAAATATATAGTATATATAATAGTATATATATATAAAGTATACATCTATAATATATATATATATATATATCTGAATTTCCTTTCAAATAATTAAATGAACTTCCATACACTCCATAAATAACACATCCAATAAAAAAAAAATATTAAATATTGATTCCAACAAAATAAATATAAATAATAAGATATTATATATAATAATAATAAGAATATAATAAGAAAAAGTAAATATAATATTATATTATTATTAACAATAATATTGAGTTATTGAATATTAAAGAAAAAAAATAATTAAAATAATATGAAATCAGTTTATGAATAAGTGCAAAATATATGATTTTCGATCTAGTTAACTTATTTATATATTCAGTAAATAAACTAATAATATAATAATGAATAAATACAATAATAGTAATAATCAATAATTAAATACTAGACCTAACCTTATAATTATACTAAATTATTCTATATTAACTTAAGTAGAGTAGATAAATTCTTATCTCCTTAACCTCAGTTAACACCATCAAAATTATAATCTATAAAACTATATTACTACAATAGCAAATATAGGCCCTAATAAATTCTATATAGCATGATTTACAGTGGTATAGCATCTACTCCCCTCAATTTTCTCACGGGTAACAGAGAGCCTGATTCAAACCTCACTAGCTATTTTCAGAGTGGAGTGGGGGTGATATGTCAAATCCTTACTCTTAAAGTCCTCAAAACATCCAATGCAATATCTTCATCACGCAAAACATACGAGCAATTTAATGAAGCTTAACAGATAACGCAGAAAGTAGCTTTACAAATGATTGGTTGTGAGAATTAAATCCCAATTTCTAGCTAGTGATAGAAACTAATAGATCAGGAAGTATTGAAATTCCACAGAGGACAAGATAGTTGCCTAATAGATTTTTATAAGTTATAGCGTAGAAGCACTCCGCACAGCGAAGCTAAGCTCGCTTGATTTAAAAGTTTATCACATTTTGCGAGACACAACTAAAAATATTTCGATGAGTGCAGAAATACCTACCAGTTCAACCCCCCTAAGACAGATCTCTATTCTTGAGGGCGACATGTACAAGGTGTGAGCCGGTACGCGTAATACAAGTTTCATGTGTTCGCCGTATGCAAGGTGATTGTCACAGGTTATGTGAAATATAGTCTGAAGGAGAAGTTTTCCATTCACTTTGAGGTAAGGATTAAATGGATGGGATCGGGGGTAAGCCCATTACCTTTATAAATTTGAGTGAAGAATAAAAATAAATAATAATATGATGAATTAAGAATTTTTTATTTCATAAACGAAATAACCTAATTTTTAGTACAAGAGACTATAGAAATATGAGTTTAAAAAAGCAACTCTATTTTAAACAATTCAGACGCTCACGGATAAGATAGTAGGTCATTAAGAGAACTGGAAGTACGTTAGAAGAATACTAGTCTAATACTAGTCATTCTATATAGGCTCTTTTAAAGCTACGACCCCTGTACTCCCCAAAAGCGCAGTTGCTAAATATTTCCATGTAGACTCACACCTTCAGTATTTTATTTAAAGCAGCTGAAGACTACGTGCCATACCCAAGGGCGGCATGAAGCCCTGTATAGGTTCAATGGAGCCAATGAGAAAGAAGAAAAAAATAAAGTCATCGCTGAGTTTTTAAAAACATAAGAATATGGAGTAGATGCTAGCTGGTGGAAAGAGATTGAAGAAAATACACTACATTTGAGAGATTTCCAGAGATGGTAAGTTACCATTTCTTTTTGTTATTATGTTTTGTATGCCAAGATGTTAATTTAATATCATGTAAACATGAGGAGAACAGACCGAGGATACACGTATCCGTAATAGATTAAATAGTGAATAAAAGTTAACGACATAGCGTTGTCTTTAAGAGAGTGAGATTATTATAATGTCAGGTTAGTAGTTTTGAATGTTAAAGATTTATACAAACATCATGTGGAATATTTCTATTCTATTTAGGTATATCAAGGTGAACCGCGCTATCCCAGTATTCAATTACGTTATTCCAGATACAAGCTAGAGTCTGAGATAAGAAATCGAAAAGAATTACAGATGAATCGAATTCCTAGAGTAAAAGAAGCAGAGAGCTAGTTTGTATAATGGAGTTGGAAGATAAAACTATCCATAATAAATATATGTATTTGACAAAACCATGCAATTTCACTCCATTCATATCCTTGTCTCTTCTGGAGAGTCTAATATATATATAAACATTATATATAAAATAATAGATTATAAATGATATATATTATTATAATATTATAATAATAAGTACTTAAGGCGATCTTAGTCATCTGGTCCACATATGAATATGTGAATTTAGAGGTTTAGAATGTGCAGTGAGAAGAAATCACTAATGAAAAAAAGATAGAAATAAATAGGAGATAACGACAGACCCTGCCGGAAATGAGATGCAGATAAAGAGAAGAAAAATAAAGTATTTCAGCGCGCCCGCCACCTCTTCAAACCAACAGACCGAATGTATTGATACGAATTCCTATAGAAAGTGTAAACTTAGACATAGTGACAGCACATAGCGATAGTAAACACAACAAAAAGGAGAGAAATCATATTGTTAGGAGTGAGGAGCAAAGGGAGATAGATGTCGTATCAGTACTCAGTACACACATCATATTGGCTTCTTTTTGATTTAGAAATAAAATACTGTTCAAAAGCGCCATCACGCAAGCTCCCCGTAGTTCCTAAGAAGGAAAAAAAAACCATATATATAAAATCTTAATATAATAGATATGAGAAAGATATCGCCAGAGACTGATCGAGCGCCGAAGAGCACGTACATGTCGATCGAAAAGAAGAGTGATTAGAATTTCCAGATGCATCTAGAAGTGAGAGTGAGAAAGAGTTTTCAAAACTATTAAGATAGAATTAACAAGTAAAGAAAGTTCATTTTAGGGCGATATGTTAAGAAGGATTTCAGAGCAGGCTTCTTATTTCGTAATAAGATTGACATGTGACTTGTGCTTAGGATCCAACACTGAGAAAGTGTTAGTATGAGACATTAAGAAAAATATTATGTTAAACAAAGGGTAGAGCGAGGCCCTATAGACAACGAGCACAACTCCACTTCTAAAATCATCTGGTGAGAACTGTCTCTACATTAAACCCTACCCCTCTTATCCTAACGATTATATAGGATTTTCATATGCCCATGCACCCATAATTCTCCAAGATAGTAATACAGCGACCAAGAGGCAGAGAATTCACCTCGAAGAAAGAGGAGAAGATAAGTAGTCGGCTTGATCGGATAAATCATCGGAGACAATTACTGTTTACAAGCGGAGTTGATAGTTATATAAAGGAACTTTAATGTCTTAGGGAAAAGATCACGTGAACAAATAAGATAGAGAAGAAAAAAAACCTAAACAACAGAACGATCACAGCAGCAACTAAAGAAAGAACGGAAAAACACATGTGACAGATTCTACTATAAGACTTATTGAGATTGTTAAAGATAGTTTCTGTTTTTCGCCGCTACCACGCCTCCCAAAGCGCCTTTCCTCTCCGCCCAGGATCGCCCTGTAGAACCAAAGGAGATTAGCGCACTTTATACGTTTTGTTTGAGAAAGCCCGCTGCCTTGCTCGTCGAAGAGAGGTAGACCTACCCATCACCCGATTTCCCTCACCCGAGGTATATGGACCGCTAATTGAGCAAGCCCGGAGAGACCGATTGGAGAATCGAGATATTTTCTCTCCAACCCGATTCTACCGCCTACTTTCACCGTGTATGCACTTAGATAAATTGCACGGAGACAGTACAAGAAGCACGATTCGAACCATGTAGATATTATGAAGATAGCGTATGACAGCATTTAGTCGAAGAAGGAACGAACGTGCTCTCATCCCATCAACGATTACATCTTCCACTTTATCGGCAGAAGTCGAACCGTCACCAGAGACAAAGCAGTCATTCCAATTATAGTTAGCGTAAGAAGCAACGCAATGCCCCCCAATCGGCCCATCAAAGTGCCATGAAGAAACACGAGGTAGGCAGGATGGAGCTGTGCGAGAGAAAGATATTTAAAATTAAGAGATACAAGGTTTGGTCAATTTCCGATAGGAGGCGAAGGTAGTGATTTTTCAAGAAGAAGACTAGTGCGTGAAAATGTAGGTCAAGTGGTGTTCAAGAATTGGGTTAGGACGATCCGGAAATGGATGTGTGTTCTTTAATTTAGATGCTCCAGATCGTGTGAGAATGACCTTGAATGATTCGGCGCTCCTCCCCACCTAAATCTTGGTAATTAAGAGAGGGACCCCACCAAATGACAGTGATTATGTACATTGAAAATCCCACGATAAATAAGGGACCTCAAGAGTATTAAATATAATATATAAAATTACATTGATATTAATATATATAAAATATTATAAGTGTATATAATAGTATAAATATATATATAATTAATGTATATAATATATGATAGTATATAATAAATAATAATAATAGTCAAATAGATTAACAGTTCAGTTTTAGGCTAAAATTAAAATAATGCAACTATTACATATATAATAATATATTACTCACAATAGATAATATAATATAGTCAACCCTATAGTATATTAAACTCTAGTATTTATAATAATAATATAAATACCCATGTTCTATTTATATTAATATAAATAGTTCACCTTAAAAGTATAATAAGTAGAAAATAAAAAGGAAAAATATATAATACAAGCTCTTTCCCAGAACAAATAATCGTTCTTAAACAAAATATACAAATAAATAAAATCAGAATAAAACAATTAAAAATTGTACATCGGCTACTTTTAAAAGTAAATACCTATATATGTCACCTTATACCCAAACACAGTACATTAACAATCACACATGGGGAAAACGCAATGCGAAAAACCTGAATACCCTAATAGCCAGAAGGACCTTTCCAGTATCAATTAATGTTAAGATCTACTATATATCAATCTAATTGTTTCCCAAGTGCGCTTGTATACCCGACTTGATTTGCACAATACTTAGTTTTCTAGCTGGATTTAAGGTACCTTGGCCATAATGGTTGTCTTCCTTTAAACAATTGCTGTACGCACCTAGTCTTCCATTTCTTCTCAGATCCAGCAGAATATTATTATCGAAAAGTTAACGGGTTCGCAAATTTTAAAATTTTCACATCCGCCTTATAAAGCAAAACCATTATTTCATTGTAAATTCTTTTACAACGTTGTTACCAACCAATAAGACAAGCCTATCTATCCAAATTTTCGTTTATATAGTTATCAAACCGTAAGTAGTTTCAGGAAACCTCCTATGTAGTATCTTGTCAGAGTAAACAAACTAGTCGCATGATTGTTATCTGTTCCCTATCGCCTCATGACTCAAGACGGAATTCTAAGGTTATCTGTTTGAGGTTCGTACACCATGGTCTGAATAGATTCCTCCTTAATCCTATACCTATGACCATAGTACCTTCCCTCATCGAACCTACATATGCGGCCCATGAATCCATAGCATATTCTATACTTTGTAAATACTTACCATGGATGACATTGACGCTTGAGTTGACTTAAGATGTAATATAAATTTTACCTCGCCATTAGAAATTGTAACTCATCAAATATATTTATCGTTGTTCTAAACGAAGATGTCCGTAGCGATTCCGTATGAGAAGGTTCGTTAATTTCTATCCAATAATCTATTTTGTTTATCCGTGGGAAAGATTGATATAGAATACTCTTTATATATTCCAAGCCATTCCCCACCAGAATAAGACACACTTTCACTTCCAGCAGATTTTTTATTCTGGGAAATTACTCTCCATCCCTTCGTATTTCCCCTGCTGAATTACTATCTCACTCACTACTATAAAAGGCCTGCGTCTGATGCCTCATCTGCCGTCAATGATTGCGCTAGAGGTGAACTATTTGCCGACGTTAAAAAATACACTTCCATCATTTGACATAGACTCCCTGCCCAGTAGAGATGGTAACCGTGAACACACTGTAAAAAAAAAACATCCAGATCTTGGACACAATAAGGGCGA
>JABUQX010078403.1:0-24319 GCA_015478945.1 Trachelipus rathkii
GCCTCTTGGGTCACCCCAAAACGTTTTTTTTCAAATTGTTCGAAAAATCTTTTCCCTTCCGGTTTCCGCGAAAACGAGTTCCGAGAGGGTGAAAAAATGGGGTGGGTTAACAAAATCGGCCTTGGGGGGGTGGAACCTGGGGTTCGTCCCCCCCCCCCGCCCCCGAATAAAAGCTTCCCCCTCCCCATACATGCTTGGGAAAAACCCTTCGAAGAAAAGCTGTAAGGATCGCAAAAAACAAAATTGGGAAAAAGGTCACTTACCCAACTTTGGGGAATTTTTATTTTTCGTTGCCTATCTGTGGCCAAAGTTTTAAAATTCCCGGTGGCGCTGGGCCCTTATTTGGCTTCACGGAAAACGATGCGATTTTTAAGAATTTCGAGGGGTTCCCCGTTAATTGAAAAACAGCGTTAATGGATTTTTATTGAAACCCTTTTTTATTTTTCCCGTGTTTTTAGGGGCCCCGAAAAAAATAAAATAAGCAGCCCCGAAGTTTTTTTCCCGTTCTGATCCTGGCAAAAATGAACGACCCTGGTTTTTCGTAAAAACTTTTCCCTTTTTGCAAGACTTCCCCTCCGAAAGCCCCGTTTTTTTTATCACGTAATCTTATGAAAAAAAAGCCCGGGCAATGCACCCCTAAAAGTAACCGTTTTTCGGGGCGGGGGTAAAAGCGGGCGGGGTGGGAAAAACAACCCTGGGAAATTAAGAAAATTTTTTTTTTTTTATGAGAGGGTTTTTCGATTATTTTTTTTTCGGAAGAAGAAAATAAGGTTCCTCGGCTGGGGGTGTGTTTTGAGGCGGCAAGAAAATTTAATATCCGGGGAAGTGCCGAAAAGGGTGGAAAGATAGTGATGAAGTGGGCAAACGGAAGAGTTTTATGAATTTTTAAGGAAAAAATTTGTTCAGCCAAATCGGTTTGTAATACAATTAGATATAAGTTTACCAAAAAAGACTGGTTTGGCCGGTTTCGGAAAAAGAAGGCCCCCGATGGTTTTCCCAACGCCAAACCCCCGGCTAACCCTTTTTTTGTTCCCGCTTTCTTTTAATAAACCAGCATTTTACCAAATATCGCTTTATCTTTCAATCGAACGTAAAATAGTTTTTGGAATAAAAACAAGGTCCCCGCGGGCCAAAAAACCCGGCGAAAAAGTTGCCTTTTTTATTTTCATTCTCGGGCGCTCCAACCCTTCGTTTAAAATTTTTCCAAGTTCCGCCAAAGGCTTGTACCATTCTTATCATTAACAATTCCCCATCTCTTCCTTCGCTGTCTCTTATTGTCTTCGACTCTTGTTGTTCCCTTTCTTTTCTTTTCTTGTTTTTCTTTCTTTTTTCTTTTGCTTTTCATCTTCGCCTTTACCATTTTCGTTTCTTTCCGCTCAGTTTGTTTTCTGCCTTGTCCCGGTCCTCCGAAGAACCGCAAAATGCCCGGCTTGCCCCCGTCTTTTCTATTTCCTTTCTCCTTCCATACTTTTTGATAAAAATGGTAATTTTTGTTTTGCCCTACTATTTTTCTAAACAATTGATGTTTTTGACGTAAATCTTTTCCCCCGTGAATGCTTGGAAGATGAAAAAAATTTACCCATAAAATGTTCCCCGTTTTCCCTCCCTCTAACGGAAAACCCGCCCGAAACAATTTTAAAGCATGTAAAAGAAACGCGCAAACCCCTTTTTTGCTTTCGAAATTCAAAAATTAAATTTTTAATAAAAAAACAGTAAAAACAGTCGAGACCTTTGGGAAATTTCCCCCTTCCAAAGAAAAAAAAGAAAGGAATTTTTTTTTTTTTTCGATAAATTAGAAAACGATTGGCGGGGGCCCTTTTTTTTTCGAAAAGCTTTCTTTTTCCGGTGATTGGTCGGATCCGGCTTTTCCCGTTTTTTTTCGGTCGTTCGAAAAGCGCCTTTAGGCGGGGGCGTTTTTTTTAAATAAATTTCGATCACTACTAATTATCAAAAATATTGGTTTATCCGGCCATGGAGTTCCCGAGGAAACATTTTTTATTTTTTCGAGCTTCTCGCTGTTTTCCCGCTTTTACGGCGTTCGGAATAAGCGGCGGGGAATGAAGAAAAACGGGCGGGGTTGAAAAAAGGCGGTATCTTCCAACGGCGGAAATCGAAAAATTTTTTTTCCCATTTAATCATCGCGGTTTACTTTTGCCCTTGTATTTGCGCCAAAGCTTTGGGTTCAGGTTAATGCAATGTAATCGATTTACTTCTCTCCCGAAAAAAAAACAATAATATACAAATTTGAGTTAAATGCCCGGGGTTTCAAATTTTTTTAGAATTTCTTCCATGAACAAACCAACCCCCCAAACTGATTCTTAATCACCCTGCTGGATGTAAAAAAAAAGCCCGTTGGGGGGTGAAATAACAACAAATTTTTTTTCAAAAAGAAAAATCAGTTTTTAAAAAATGGCTGAAAAAAAAAAAAATTTTCGCATTTCCCCCCTTGGCGGAGGACCGGAATTCTAGGATTTATTACGGAATAGATAGGATGAATTAGATAGATAGATAGATGAATATTTAAATTTGATTAAAAATACGATAGATCTATTTTAGATAAATATAAACTTGTATGAGTGTATTAGTAGATGTTTAGACAGTCGCACCAGCCACGCCACGAGTAGCACGGAAGGGACGAGGAGAGAAGGAGAGAAAATAGAGAAAAAGAAGGAAGAGAGAGGGGAGGGTGTATTGTGTTGGCGGTACAAAAAAACGAACGCTGGAAGAGCTGGATTTTGCGCGTTTGTATGTTTGTGCAAGCGACATAAAAAGGATAAGGAGCAATCAAGAAAGGAAGAAAACACTGTAGAGGTAGTCTGGGAAATTGTGGCTCGGTATTTAAAGCGAGTACACAAAAGACTATCTCAGATGATAATAATAAAATATTTTAACAGATCAATTATCAAAGAGAGCTATCTTTTTGCTTCTCTCTCTCTCTTCTGCTCTTCTCACTCCAAACTTTGAAAAATTGCTCATATACAAAACAAATCGCCTCGGCCCATCGGCCTTATAATTTTACATCAATCTCCTCTCTCAGCATTCTTCTCCCAAAAATCAAATCACCTCGGATCAATACACTCAAATGGTTTTTGCTCCTCTCCTCCTCGAAAAAAATCTTAATTTCTCTCTCTTCCGCAACACTGAAACGTGAATCAAAGATTTCCATATCGGGGGGTTTTTGCCGGCCGGAATTAATATTCTTTCCGTAAAATAACCATGGGACAAAAAAAGAACCTAAAATGGCCGTGAAAAAATTTCCGGTTCCAAAAAAAAAAAAATAAGCCTGGCTCCCCCCGTTCCACTTTGTTTGGCGTTGTAACGATCCGCTGAAAACCGTTTCGGTCCCCCCCTTTTTCCAACTTGCGGCAAAACCTTTTTTTTTCCCTCGGGTTCAGAAAAAAGGTTAAAAGAAGAAAATGGGGGTTAAAAATTTTAATTTTTGCATAAAATTTGTAACGTCCTCCGTTCCCCAGAAACTTAAAATGGTGGGTCCCGCAAGCGACCTTGCTTTCCCTCCTTTAATCCAGTTCCTCCTCCCTTTCGTCGTCGAAAATCTTTCATTTTCCGTCGGCCGGTCTCCTTTTTCTAAAATAAATATCCGAGATTTTTAAGTCTAGGTTCAATTTAAGTTTTTTTATTTTAATTAGTATTAATCTTCTAAAACTCATCCTTTCTTTTGTTAGATCAACATAATATTAATTCACTATACTCAAAAGAGATGAATAGTTTTATAGTTCCATCCCTCAATAACATACAGATGTATTCATAACGAGCAAACGGAGAGACTCCCGCTGCATGGAAAAAATCTCGCGCGTTTTATAGTATGTAAAAAAATATCGTTCGACATCCGTATTAATCTGAAGCTCTCTACCCCTGTATTTTTACGAAAGTTCATAATCTCATTTGATCATACAGTTACATTAAACTAATGTTGATAATTAGCATAGAGAGTATATAGTAAATATTCAACTATGAAAGGCGGGACTCCGGTCACTGTGAGTTATTATTATTTATTGTTTTGTCGGTTATTTTCTTACTGGACGTCATAATAGGAATATTAGTATCGCTCGAAAGATCTGGTCATGTTGCCAGCTTATACTTAATTAAGTTGGGTATCTTCCTTCTAGAACCCTGTTATTCTACTGACAACGCTTGAGTGTACGGAGGTCTGGAATCATTACTTAATACAGGTATTCTTTGTATCATACGTGAATATGTATGGAATAAGGTAATAGAGAAAAAGAATATAAGATATATCCGAGCGTTTGTTTGTTATGTTTATGTTTTTATTTATTTGAAATTACATCTACAGGGTACCTCGCTCCTGCGTTTAAATTGTACTCACCCAAATCCGCCTGATTATGATATAACGTAACAACTCCGTCACCTCACCGCGAACTGCGAGGTCCATTTTCCTTTTCCGGCTCAATGGTTTTCAGTGCTAGTCCTTGAGTATTTGATAACGGGTCGTCTCTGTTATATTGTTTTTATTCATCTTTTTTAATTTTACTAATAATTAATATCGGAAATACAGATAATTCTGGTATTTTATATATGATACGAGCCTCTTCCATTTTATAACTGCTACTCACACGAACAACAGTTTATGACTAATATTTTATACCCTGGTGACTCGGTACCCGCTGTATTCGCCTGATTAGAAAATAGAATGATAAGAATAGATAGACTTAAGAGATTGGGTATTATTATTTGGGTTGGAAACACAAGCGGTGCGGCCATAAATATATTTATTCTTTATAATATTTTTTAGTGCGATGTAAAATATTAATTTTCAGTGGAGAAATGGAACATATATACTTATCATCCCCCAGAACTTTTTTAACGAATTTCCCCTCCCGGCTCGTTCGAAAAACTTTTTCCAAGACGGATGGTTTTTTTTGGGCATCGAGATTTTAACTGCAGAAAACAGTTGATTAGTGAAAATAGAAAAAACTCTCCCGACAACACTGAGACCTCGACACTAGAGGGAGAAAACTAATATTTCTATCAAGCTGTTTTGGGGATTTTTAGGTTGTATAATATAAGAAGGAGGTTCTTGAAAGAGATATGTGGGTATGGTATGAATCGAGTCGATCCGCCTTCGTATTCTCGTAGTATACCGCGGAATATAGAAATTGGGACTCTCCTATTTAACGTTTATTATCCACTATAATATACGGTAATAAGGTATAATATAGGGAAAATATTATGGTCAATATATTAAATCTACGGTAGGGGGTGAAAAATTTTCCCTTCTCCCCGTTTATCGAAACGGTAATTAAGGAAATATTTTTTCGCTGTAGGGGTTGTTTAAGGGAATTATTATATTTTAATAATCTATAATACTTAGTGAATCCAATTTTATTAATATTAATATAATATATATATATGGGTTATTTTGTGGGGGTAGAATTTATAAAAATTAAAAATTATTTTTTAAGAAAAATTTCATATTTTTAAATATTACCTGTATTTTTCTATATATATAATTGAGTTAATAATTTATTTATTAAAAATAAATTCAAAAAATCGAAATAGTTTACCCTATATATTATATATATTTAATAATTCAGTATAAAATGATATATTATAATAATAATAAATTTAAATTAATTATTAATAATATATCCGGTTATATCTTAGGAAACAATTTTTTTTTATAACATTCGTTATATATACGGTATTATTTATATATATACTATATATATATATATATACTCTATTTAAATTTTATTTGGTATTTTGGGTTTTTATATTTATAAACCTTAAAGAATATAGATTCACCACGTATACTTATATTATTATCTATCTTTTTATTCCTCGAATTTTCCATCTAGATTATTTCGTTTTTCGGTACCGGTTTATTATGAAGGTATAGCCCTCACCCCCCTTTTATTATTCGTATTTATTTTTATCCTATTATCTATCTCAAAACGCCGGTGGGTGTACCCCTATAAATTATTTTCAACAGGTGGGTAACAAGGAGTTTTTGTCATATATTTATTTTCCTCCTTACATAGAGCAGGGCCTCTGCCCGCCTATGTGTCCAGTGGGGAAATAATAATAAAAATAAATCCGTTGCTTTTTTTTTTTTTAAAAAATCTCCCCTCCTGATTAAATATTGAAGTGGTGATTATTTTTACTTTTTTAAAACGAAACTTTAAAAATCATAGGCGTATCCGGTGGTCGGGTATTGAGAATGAAATTATTTTTTTTTTTCCTGGGGAAAATTTGTGCTTACGGCGGTATGGTTTGGGGCTTTACTGAATTATTTTTAAGCCCTTCGGGTAACCTCTATCCCTATCTATAGTTTTTTTTCCTACTTTTTTACTATATCAGGATTTTCCTTGCAGTTAGTGTGCGGCTATTTATTATTTTTTATCCTTCCCAGAATATCTAAGGGTACGCTTACAGTAATATTTTATTTCCTTTTTCACTCTCTACCATCTGCCCTAGAACCTTAAAAATGGTGCCTCTTAACACGGATTCCGAGCTCAAATATATATCCAGTTAAAGTTTCACCCTAGATGTCGTTATTATTTTTTTCCTCATATAGGTAGCGAAAATTTTATATATGTGTTACTTCACCCCTTTACCGCTAATCTCGCTTTAATATACGCTCGCCTTCCCCTTTTTTTATTTTCTTTTTTATTTAATATAACGTTATTACTATTCACCAATTCCCGCTACACCTCTAATTATTATATATCATATATTATATATTTATATAATTATATTATATATAGTATACTCTCGTTTTCCCCTGAATAAAAAAGAGGAACCTTAAACCGTTGCTATGGGAATAAAGAACATTTATCTTTCTCCATATTGCATCGAACGTGGTTTAATTTTCCCTTTTTTTTTCCCAAGGGCTAATTCGGCGAACTGAAAATTTGGTTTTTTGGTCGTGGGCTTGAGCCCTGAGGCTTAAGTTCTTTCCATGCGGCCTTTAATTAATAATCGCTAAAAGCTGGTTTTTACTCAAACATCCAAAACCCTGGCGGCCCAAACGGTCCCCGCGTTTCCTTTATTTTTTCGAATACGTTCGATTTTTCGAAATTTTTCTTTTAACGGCGTTTTCCGGCGAAAGTACTAAGAAAAACCCGAATAATTCAAAACTACTTCAGTATGCAACTTTTATCCTTCCCTTTTTCCTTTTCCTTCCTCCCGATCCTCTTTTTTTCCGTCTCGCATCTTTCCCCTTAAAAAAATTTCTCCCCCATCCTCTCTTTTTCCGAAAGAATCGAAAATTCCGACCTGGCCGGAACTCATACTTGTATTATTATATGCACGTGATTCAACCCTACGTAGCCTCACCTTTAGTAGTATAGTACGGGGGAATCACTATACTATATAATATATATAATATACCTTTTCGCTTTAAAAAAAATCAGTATTTCTACCCGTACTAGTCCACGTCATTTTATTTTAATAATGATCATATTATTATTATTATATTATTATTTAGTTCAAATAAAATGATTATATTATTTTATTTATCTAGGTCATTTTTTTACTATATTTTTTTGAAAGTTCATAATCCTCTTTTTTAAAAATAAAAAATCCTAAAAATAAAAATACTTATTTAATGCATTATTGAAATCATCACAATATATATACAACAGAAGTAAAAAATCACCGGTTCCAGCTCTATATTTATATTATTATATTCTTTTATTACTACCCCTACTTAATTTTTCACCCTATACCACGGAATTGGTGAGAGAAGGAGTATATAAAAATCCCCTAAAAATAAAAAATACTTATATATATAGGTCAGATTTTTTTAATGCTCACGTATTAGCTCAGAAAGAACGGCAGTCCTACGTACAGAGACATAATTTTACCCTATATTCCTTTTTTGGCCAGATCAGTCGCGCGCTCCGATAATAATATAATAAAAGATTTAATAAATAATTAATAAACTTTATATCTCTGTTTTGTTTTTTTTTTTAGTTTTACTTTTATTTTTTTGTATTTTTTTTTTATATATTTCTGTTGTTAAAAAACTAGAAGCTTATACCTGAACCTTGTTTTTTGACACTTGTCCGACTATTATGAATTATGAAAGGGGAAACAGGGAAACTCTTGATAAAATCAAATGAGAGGAGGGAAATAAATCCATAATACACTCCGGGGCGGTCCCTCGGAACCCCCGCGGCGTGGCGTGAGGTCGTTGCGGTGTGCGCGCGAGGGAAGAAGTCTCTTCCAGACCAGTTCCCTCTTCGGGGTATGTTAATATCGAAAATCGCTCGTTACATGTACCCAGTTCGGCCTGACCCCCTAATTTGGTGAATAATTCTTGTTTTTTTTTTGGAAAATTTTAAAAAATTTTTAGGGGCTCGAGAGCTGACGGGGACTAGAGGGGGGGATGTTATCCCGGAGGGGATTGGTCGAGACCCGCGAACACCCAAAGACCAAAGAAGGGGGGTTCCGAGACCATCCCCGGCACGGTGGGATTAAGTACACCCCCGAATTCGTCTCACCGTGGATAGAGATTTCGCAGAGCACACCACAGAAATCCTTTGCCAATCTTTGCGGTTTAAACATCCTAGCCGCGGTGTGATATATAACCCTGGTTGTTAAAAAAAAATATGCTGTTTTTTTATTATCACAACATTAAAAAAATAATATCATAGACTATTTAATACAAAAATATAATAACTGAGGCATCCCATTTCCTCTTTACGCCACTACTTCTTTTATCGCTTGTGATCGTTCCAACTCACCTGATAGCGGTAATTTTGTTTTTTTTTTGTTTTTTATCTTGGTAAGAGTCACTCCGTCTTTGATATCATACATAGCTCACACGTTACTGGTGAGCATTTTTAAAAAACTCCTGACCATCAATGTACTCCTAAATAATAACTATAATTCGGTTAATATATAACCTACTAGTTTTTTCTTTTTTCTTTCGCTTCAAATTTTCAACGGCTCTTAAAAAAACGGTTCTACCTAAGGCGGGGGCCTATACCCCTACCGATAAATCTAATATCATAATAAAAGGAAAAATAAAAATATATCGAGTTATTAAATAAAACGACATTATATAAAATTTATAATTATAGTTATATCCGTACTTTATCCGGTATTTTTAATACGGTATCCTATGTCAAAATGACTCGAGTAATATTTATTATTATTTTATTTATTTATTTATTTATATTAATTTAGCTCAATTCAAAGTAAAATGGAAGTTGGAAAATAAGAATCAGATTGTAAGCTCCAAAAATAAAAAAGTAAGTTGCAATAAATATAAGGTCATAACTTTAATCGAAATTTTTCAAATTTTAATTCCCTTTTTGCTATAATAATCCTCCGATTACCAAAAACCTATCCAGATCTTAAATTATAATTAAATGCAGGAGCAGTGGTTTAACTACGAAAGTTCCTATTATTTTAAAATCATATTTAGCCTCACTATCGTAGGGGGTAATATAAATCTAATTTGCTCAATGCAAACTTCACCTTCTTTTTTATTATGAATAATTTGACCCGCATCGGAAATCTTTATACAACTGATTAAAAAAAAAGGTATTTATTTTATTTAGAACCTGATAGTATATGTGCTTTCTTGTTTAATTATCATTTTGACTCACAGCTATAAGTGATAAGGGCTACATACCTCATTCTATATATTTTTATACTATATCTTACCCTAAATGGTTAAATTACTTTTCACGGATTCTGGATTCCCCGTATATATAATTATTATGGTCATCGGAAAATTTCGAGTTTTTGTCTTTATTAAATTAATAAATTTGATTCTGTTTCGGTTTATTTACTAATTGAAATGTTTTTGACCATTAAAATATTTTTCAATAATATATTTTGTATTATATAATTGTATAATTTCGTATTATTTTATGCAAATGTACTACTCGTAGTCGACTCCAGAGTCTAACGCAAGGATAAAAAATTCGGATAATAGAGTCACATAAATACTGACTAAGTTAGATTAATACAAACCTAGAAAAATATGGAATAAAAAATTAAATTTCGAAATAATATTCGTTAATACAGACATACGCTACCATGTATGGATATGAAATATCAATAAAAGTTCCGGTGTGGTCCGTTTATAACCGTGATACTTAAAATAGGAATAATAATAAAATTATTAGGAGGCGCAAGAAGGGGGTTTATGGAGTTTTTTAAGATAAATTTATAATAAGAATAAAAATTGGCAATTTAATAAACTCATCTATTAATATTTAAAATTTATTATTTATAACATTAATTTCAATTTTTATTTTTATTTGACTATCCATTGTTCTTCAGATTTTCTTTGTGGACAATAATAAAAATGATTTTTTATTCCATCAAGTCGCCTTTTAAAAACGATTATAATAAATAATGTTTTAAAATTCATATTTATATTTTAAAATATATCGATAGCTGTTTATTTGAATATTTTTAATAAAAAAAATAGAAAATAAATTAAAATTATTATATTATTTCACCCCGTATATGACGTACGGAAAAAAAAGTATAAATATAATAAACCTTTTCACAATAAATACATATAAAAATGACTTTTTATCTGAGGATATTTTTCTTTTTTTTATTCACCTCAATTTATTACGATTTCAAATATACAAGTAAATAAAAATACAATAATAATATATAAATTTATTGAAAATATCAGGTCAGTATTATATATACGTGAAACTACCTACAAAATTATAGGCGGTTTTATATACTACTCTGGTTGTGTAATAAAAGTTTTGTATCAGATTATTTTGTATAAAATAATACGGATAATAAACCTGAATCCGAACTCCATACCTAAAAATATCGTTTTTATCCCCTTTTTGTGAGACGGGGTCCTATAACTCATAGGGTAGTAAAAAGCGGGCCCCAAATAATCCTCACGAATTTTTAATAATTTGAAAAAAAATAAAAATAAAAGAAATAAAATGATTATTCTTCTCACTGAATAATATGGTATCCTCACCAACGCCCCCTACAAAAAAACCATAAATAAACAAAGAATAACGAAAATAAAAATAAATAAATAATTGGAAAAATACAGGGGCTAAAAACCTTCACTAGGCGACACCGTTTTTTAAAACGTCCTGAAAAAAAATATAATAATATTTATTTTTACGTACGAAAAAAAAAACGACCTACTTATCGGAATTTATCTACTACCCAGGATAAAAAATTTACCCTAAAATAACACGGTAGAATAAAAATAAACGGGTTTTATATTATTATTTTTCCTAATAATTATATCTACATATCTATTTCAATCTATAATTTCTACGTTACATATAATACCTCGTCAATCAACAACAGCCGAAACTTCAAACATAAATGCTTTATTCTATATCAGACGTCACTAAATATAATATAAATCTCATATAAAGGCAATAAAAATATAAAAATAAATAATTCAATAATAATATTTATTTTTTGGGTCAAAATATGCATTCCCATAATTTAAACTAAAATCTAAACCATTAAAAATATCAACCCATAAAAAATATCAAACCCAAAAAAAATTTAAACCCATAATTTAAAAATCTAAACATATAATATATATATATATTATATAATATAACACACGAAAAAAATGTATTCTTAAGGGTTCCCTTTCCGTTTTTAAAAAGCGCCTGCGTCGGGCAAACGCCATGAATAATAAAATAAATAATTTTAACACTAATAGTATTAGGAAAAAGGCGTAGTTAAATAAATAAATTCTTCTCATTCAAATAAATATCGGCGATAAAACAATCATAAAAATTAAAAAGGTATTTTGTCAAACGAAATATAACAGACTCCTTAGAGAGATAGGACACGATACCTCATTGCGGAATAAAAATACAGACGAAAAACACTATTTCCCAGAGAAAATGGAAGAGGAGCTTTAGAAAGCAAACATTTTTACCTCATTTGACCAGAATTGTATCACCGAACGCCATTATGCAAATTGTGTGACGCACGGCACTGCACCATATTGATGCGCCGGCCAACTCTAACTAAGAGGTTCAGATAATCTTATTAGCGAATACTCACCCAGTATTTATCAGAATTCTGTTTGGCGAATAATGAAGTGAACTACACAAAGGTACAAAAATGACCACTCTGTCGAACCCACTGTGAATAAACTGTTGTTGTTGTTAGTTGTTGTGTGCTTTTTAATTAGTTGCTTCGGTAATAGTTCGCATTTTTGTTAACTACAGAGATAATGTGTTCCGAATTCTGAGTCTGATTAAACACTTGTAAGATTAAACTACGTCGATAAGATGTAAAACTTGTTTTTCAAAAAATGTGGCTTGCTAATCACAAAATTTCTTTCTATATATTTTTTTATTCTATTATTTTGTGATTAATAAAATAATAATTTATTAATATGGTAACAACCCACGGAAGAGAATATGAAAGTTACCACAGATAAGATAAGAATTTACTGAGAGAGAATAGTGTTAGAGTCCTTAATTATATTGAGTTAATCTATCTCTATTGGCTCTCGTGTCTGCAATAACATCGTTCGCACATCTAAAACTATATGTGTGTGACTTGAAATGGGTTCGCAAGCTTTGTAATTATTTGAATTAAAATTGTACTTGTGAGACTTTCAAAAGCAATACAACAACCCCCGACCAGGCTGAGTGTTGTTCGTATAAGTGGAAGAGAACGGTGGACTGATATATTCCGTGCAATTTGCTCATGTAATTGTGTATTCCTAAGATTGAATTGATAAAAAATGGTATTCCTATGTCCAATCATAAAAGTTATAGAATACTACATGTCCATTCGATACAATAGTAAACTCACCTTGAATTGATCAGAGTGTAGACACTACCTGGAAGTCTCTCGACATTTTAATATTATATTCCTTTCACGAGTACCGATAAGCTTATATAGATTTAAAAAAGAAGTTAGACCTTGTGAGTTATATGGATCCGTTATATTGTGGCTGGACTAGTTATGAAACTAGAGATAGATCTTTTTGGTATTAAAATCATATATTTCTGAGTCAGTACCGAAGTAAATAAAAAGATAAAAAATCGAAATAGAATTAATAAGAATGGACGAATAAGATTAAGACAGTATCGCACAATTTCTAAAAAATAAGCAATGACGGGTTAAGATCTATCAAAGGGAAGACAACCAGAGTGAAAGTGATAAAAGTTATACCATCTTCATATATGCAGAAAAAGAAAAAGGTCTAGGTTTGGAAAATTAATATAAATTTAGTAGATGAAAAATATAAAAAAAGTTCAGCCTGCCTTAACGGTATATCAATGATTTTTCAGTCCAGCCGCATAAGATTTGGAATTTATATATTTGAACTTATTATTTAGATATAGTAATTGATACAGTTTAATTTAACATTAAGTTAAGAACAAAATTCTAGCTCAGAGAAACTAGACTTAGGATGGGTTCTCTTATTACTTACATACCGCTCCCTAACATATATTTGTCGAAATGAACGACGTAAGCGTAAACTTATAATTTTCTGACTATATGGCCGTAGATAAGTGGGATGGCGGAGGTGAGAAGCCGTAGTAGCGCTAGGGGTTTTTGAAGTTAAGGTTTAGCTAAATTGCAATTCTTAATTAAATTTAGTGATAACGAGGAATGTTTATGTAAGAACACGACGGCACGGTATAATCCTATATATTCTGTCCATTTGTTTCACTCTTCAAACAACATAATCATACAGTAACGTACACCTATGAATACATCAAACCTAACCATATATCACTCATCTAGGAACGTCGAATAAGCAAACTTTGTCTGCTTTTTAGTGATCTAAATGAAATTATTAATTTCATCCACTATAATAATTATTTTATAGTCTGCCGTAAATCCTTTTATTCACTGAGGTAAACAATAGCAAAAATCGTTACGATGATTTATATTTAAAAAACCGTACGATTTTATTAAAATACATAATACTTTGTTTAGGATGTAATAAGTAGACAAATTCTATTTTGATCTCGGAACACCGTTGTTATTTCCCACTATCGGAGAGATTCTAGTCTGCTAGTAAATACTAATAAAAACTCCTCTATATATATTTATTTAAATTATTAACATAAATATTGATTGATTTGTAGTGATTGAAATAGAAATATAACCATAAACGGGAACTAAATAGATATATATTACCGCGAATAAATTGTTTATTTTTATTTTATAACTGATAATATTTTGATGGGGTTAAAAAATTCTTTAATTAACGTTAAATAAATAAAAATCAAATACAACAAATTTTAATGTTGAAATAATAAAATACGGAAAAGCAACAAAGAAGAATTAAAACGCCCTTTCGTGTAATTTACCACACATTATCAAGGAATAACAAAGTTTGGGAAAAGAAGAAGTAAAGTTCTTGTATTTGAGAGTGGCACTCACTTCTACTTACACATAACGAAATTTAAATGCGCGTTCTCTATAAACGAAAATAATTTCGTCGGTTGTGGAAACAAAAGAGCTTTATAAATTATTTCGGCGCCGCCAACCAGCCATTTTATCGAAAGAAGAAACATTTTCCCTCACTCTGTAGCAGTATCAAAACTTTCTCTCTTAATTATAATTTGAGATACTTGTTGAGCATCAGAATCTCGAAACTACTATAACAAGAGGTTTTAATCAGATACATAAAATACGATAATTGGTTAAGTCAATCGATCACCTAGGTAAGTCATTAAAGGTATGTCATCACCTAAAATAAAAACCTCAAACTATTAATATATATTCCTAAATAATTTTATAATTAATTTTTTACCATAAATAAATAAATTGATTAAATTTATAACAATAAAAAATATATCTCTGGTATAAATTCCCTAGCTGAGTGAGGGGGTATATATTATCCATTTATAAATTTCGGATAATATTTCTCACGATCAGCTTATAAGAAATCAAATATACGTAATTTATTTATTACCTCCAAGGATAATAATAGGTTAATAAGGTTTTATCGGCTATTATAATTTTCACAGGAAAACGTATTTATAAATTAAAAATATAACCTAATAATAAAACATCAAAAAATGTCACAAATGCATTTTCAGACCTCCAGAGATTTGCGCAATAGAATGTATGGACGAATTTATATTATGTTCCTAATAAAGATGACACGTTTCGGAGTAATTTTGGTGATTTTATTGGTTTTTTTTTGGTGTTAATATACACTAACGAAATACACCAAGGGTAGTAACCGTTCCGCTCCTGAATGATCAAAAGAAGTCCAGGAGTGGTCATCTACGGCCATCTAGGATAGGAGAACTAAGGGGAGGGTCACATATACATACGCCGCCAAACTCCGAGAGGGATGGTCTGCGACCACCGTCAAACGGCCGGGCATACTATTTTGGTACACTTGCGTGTCCGTTCGGGGTTCTCGTCCACTCCCCCTCCCGGCGGAGGTATGAAAACGTTCCCCCGCTTCGTCTCCCGGGGCATCGGCTCGAGCCCCCTACAATTAAAAGAGGTAAATATAACATACATTAAGGGGGCCATCGTTTGACCTTCGTGCTGTTTGGAAAAACCGCGCTCAAAACTAGCATCGCGCTTCTACTGTGGGATGCACATGAAAAAAACAAGAGTGCTGTAATCTTTTAACTGGATGCCAAAGACGTGATTAGCAGCTGCCGAACCAGATTATATAATCTATAATATATATAGGCTTCTACCTGAGGAGAGGATTTTTAAATAAAAATTATCTATTATGAAACTAGTAGGAAATAGATAAAAAAAAATGAATATTACTAAAATATAATAAATCAGTTAAAATAATACGGAAATAAAATAATATATAAGAATACAACTTAGTACTTACAGGTTATCCGTAATACGGCGATTATATAGGATAGGTGAATGAGGGTATATATATAGTATATGACGGATTTAATATATATTTAAAATTCACAACACTATATATGCCTAAATTTATAAAAGTTATCTCACGGAAAAAGTTGCAACGATCAAATACTCTGACGTTGGTCTACAACGGTCAACAGCTAACATTTGATGCTTTGACTACTGTTTTATCAATATTTGTGGCAAACTTAAAAAGTGAAGTCAACGATCGCTAAAAAAAAAACTAAGCAAACTCCCAATCGTATTTGGCATATATGAACAAATCACTAACATTCAATTTCTAAACTTACGCCTGAACTCCACTTAACATAGACCGGAACGAATAAGCAAAGTCTGTGAACATAAACCTGACTCCCCGAATATGTCTTTGTAAACCGGTTGCAATTAACTCAAATATATGAGAAGTACAGACTCTTACGTAAATATAAAAGTAAAAATATGGGCAATCATTCTAACTACACACAACAAAAATAACGGTGACAGGTATAGTCAATAAAATTAGCAGTTAATTTTGCCATTAAAACTACACGCTACCAATAAATAATAAACTACTTGTTAGGATAAACAGCAGGAAATATGGTGGCACTAATAGTTAGAATATACGCCTAGATCAATTGCGAAATGGCGACTCCAAGTTGGCAACACGTGGTTTGCTTAATTTTTTATCAATATCTATGTTATATGCTACTCATGGATTTTATATTACACATACTCAACTGTAATCGTTAATATCCCAAAAAAATATCGAGTAGACTTGGGTTTGAGGAATCTGCTGCCGAACGGTACAATTAGCGAATGAGGTATATTATATATATAATAGTAATACGTAATAATATTAATATTATATATATATATATGTATATAATTATATTTATATATATAATATATATATATATATATTAATATATATATATAATCTATATAATATACCTATATAAACACATATATATATATATATATATATATATATATATATATATATAATATATATATATAATATATATATATATATATATATATATATATAACGGATCCATATAAGTAGTGTAATGAGCTGATCGACTTGTCAATCACAGGTGACAGAACTGTCACTCACGAGATTTCTGCTTTTCGTCTGAGCAGGGGGTATATTTTCTCCCTCTGAGTCCGATTTTGGGTTCATAGATCCCAAAATTTGAGGCTTCGAATACAAATTTGGGGTTCGGACCACCTTTCCTCGTGGTTTCATGCGTTTTCCCGCAGTTTCCCGCATTTCCAAGGTCGGGGAACTCGTTTCAGAGGTCGACGACGCGTGTCGAGGGCGCGATCGACCAAGTCAAGTCAACAGCTGACTTAGTCAAGGTCCCCAACTCCGGAGGAGTTTTATATGTTTTTTGAGTAGCAACATTGCACGTCAGTGACAAAGACTTGTTTTTAAGACTAAGGTTCAGGATTTCGGATCTTCAGACTGACAGGAAATCCAAGTAATGTCGGCATTTGACTTTGGAATTTTCCCTAACGCAGTTAGATTTTAACACTTGATGGTTGTGTCAAAGTATAGGTTTCTAAGGTCGGCGAGACCGTCAATGAGGTCTAGAAGGCCGTTTTCCGTGTTTTTGAACCTAAACGTAGTGAGTTTAACCCTCCCAAGGGAAGTTCTCGGTTTTATGGCAGTAGTTAGACGAAAAATAAATAGCTAACAGGTTTTTTACCAAGGAATCGGAGTCGGAGAAGGAGTCGGAGCCTGAGTTGACTCGTGTACCGGAGCATTGAGCTGGAGCGGGAGCAGGAGACAGAAGAAAACATGAGGAAATGCATGGAGTGCATAAGAGAAGAAGATGGAGAAAGGATGAAGAAGAAGTCGGAGACTGAGAACGCTCATGTGCCGAAGCACTTAGCCGGTGCCGGTGCCGGTGCCAGTGACGATACTGGTGCCAGTGCAGGTGAGAATGCGGTGTTGAGTTAGCAAACATACGCTTTACAACACAGTGTTGACGTTAATGTTTAGGTTTACAATGAAGTAGAATCCGATTTTGAGTGTTTCAGAACCCTCAAGGGTGTCTGTCTGTAAGGAAGGAGTTCCAGACAAAAAACAAAGAGTGCTAGCAGAAGAAGAAATGCATGGAATTCATAGCAGAAGAAGATGAAAGAACGATGACGAAGGGTGATTCCAGAAGAATTGCGTAATGTTTAGGTGTCACGTAGATAACATATTTACCGGTTCAAAAGTTTAGCTATGGTCTAACAGTTGAAGTGTCCGTACGCGTTATTGGTGCTTTGAATTCTATGTGAAACAATAATAATAATAATAATAATAATAATAATAATAATAATAATAATAATAATAATAATAATATGTTTGTTTATGCAATAATAAAGACTATATTTTGTTTGATTATGTATAGTAATGATTCAGATTGCTATGTTATTATTATTATTATTATTATTATTATTATTATTATTATTATTATTATTATTATTATTATTATTATTATTATTATTATTATTATTATTATTATTATTATTTTACAGATCTTGTTTGGTTACGTAAAGTAATGTTAGATATTGTTATGCTAACAGCTGATGGTAAGTTATAACATTGTTACGTTTTTATTTTTTTCGTAGTTTAATATGTTAGTTAGTTTATGATATGATAAATTTTACTATGTTAACGTTAAATTAACATTGATATGTTATAGATACGTTAAAAATGTAGGGATAGGTTAAGAATTGTTGAGTAATGTTAGTTTGTTTACCAATGATATGTTGTGAACTTTATTAATGTTATCAATTTATTTGTGCTTTAGTTAGCTTATGTTAGATTTGTTATGTTACATTATGTTCTTAGTTCAGTTAATGTTATGGTAGCCCTATTGACAAGTTTAAACTTTGTTTATGTTGATAATTAAAGAATAAAAATATTTAACAAAACATAAAATATTTTTAATAAATTTTCATGTAATGTTCATACAAAGAACTTGTTTTTATGTTGCATTTATAATAATGATTGTATATGTGATGTTAATAATATTATTATTACAGATTTTGTTTTGAAAACGTAACGTTAGAGAATGCTATGTTGGCAGCTGTTGATAAGTAAAAACCTTTGTTATGTTAGCATTTATTCGTATTTCAGTATGATAAATAGGTAGCATACGGATAACTATTGTTAGGTTTTGTTAAATATTACTATGATAATGTTAAATTAACATTAATATGTTATAGATGTGAGAGGAAATGGTGATATGTTAAGTTCTATGGGTAATGTTAGTTACTTACTTTACTTTTGATAAGGAGAAAACTTTGTTAATGAAAGCAGTTTATTCGTACGTAAGGTATGTTCGGTATGTTATGACTTATTATGCTCTTAGTTCACGTAATGCTATGTTAGCTTTAACGATGTGAAAACTTTGTTATGATAACATTTATTCTTTGATCATAATAATAGATAGGTTAGGTTATGATAAGTTTTTGTTAGGTTTTATTAAATATTACAATATGTTAAATTAATATTGATTTGAGTTTATCTTGTCGATGTTAGTTAATTTGATGTTGTTAAGCTGTTAACCTTGCTAATGTTAGCAGTTTATTCGTACGCAAGGTGTGTTAGGTATGCTATGTTCTTAGTTTAGGTGATATTAGTCAGCTTTACTGATGTTAAGACTTTGTTATGTTAGCAATTATTCGATGGTTAATATGATAGCTAGGTTAGGTTATGATAATTTTTTTTTAAAGTTTTGATAAACATTACTATGATAAATTTAGTGATGGGACGATTAAGAATTTGACGATGACGATGACGATAACGATGACGATGAATTGTAAAAGTATATTTTAAAATTATATATAAATTATATAATATATTAAGTAAAGTGTCTCTAAAAATAATGTGTGTGTATGTGTGTGCGTATTTGAGTGTGTGTGAAGGTGTAAATAATAAATAACAACAAACAACGCCCTACTACAAAAATAAATAGAAATAAATATATATATATATATATATATATATATATATATATATATATATATATATATATATATATATATATATATATATATATAGTATATATTATATATATATATATATATATATATATATATAAGAAAAAAGAAAGAAAAACAAAGTTATCAGTTAACAAGAAACATAAAATAACACTAGACTATCATCAACCATTGAAAGCAGTCTTTATGCACTGACACAGAGTAAAAAAACTAATATCAAGAACTTTGTACATCTATCTCTTTATCGAATGTATAATCGCCTTCCGTAACCTGTCGTTGGACGCAATAGACCAATCAGCACCTCATATTGCTGTGACATCATTTATTATGACGTGCAGTGATAAAGGACCAGCTGTTGGAAAGATTAGATTTTTTTTATGGAAGATAAAAACACCACGCTCACGGGCAGAACCCTAATCTAGGAGAGGGAGTACTCAATTAACGTCCGAACAAGAAGATGCCAAGCCCAAAATCAGAATAGCTCACATTCTTCCACCCTACTAGTTGCGAACATGGAACCCTCGCTTTGTTTGGCGAGTACTCTACCACAGAGCTACCGGCCACTTTTAGCATGAATAAATATAAAATAAAAAAAAATCCTATACATACACATAATATATAAATACATACATAGATACATACGAATATGCATATAATATTAAAATTATCATTATTAATATTATTATTAAAAGGTAAAACTATATTTCAAACAAAAATTCCCTATATTTCACTATCAATCACTACTAGTGTGATATAACTTTTGGTGAGAGAGCATGTTTCAAGAAAAAGGAAAACTTAAAACAAAAGTATATAAATGTTTCGTCATTCAAAAGAAATATAATAGTTTATGTGCGGCATGCAGACAAACACGAGGTACTTGTAGAAATGAGGGTCTGTATGTTAGAGTCGAAACAGTCATGTGCATAGTAAAAAACCCGATCATGTACGTAGCATCAGGTGACGTTAGTTTATGTGTGCCTAGAAAAGTTGAGAGAGAGAGAGAGAGAGAGAGAGAGAGAGAGAGAGAGAGAGAGAGAGAGAGAGAGAGAGAGAGAGAGAGAGAGAGAGAGAGAGAGAGAGAAACGCCGTAATTAAGAAGTTATATGAGTTTGGATAATATGTCAAGCCAAATTTGGGCTGGTTACGTTAGACAATATTAGGTTGATGTGTTTGATCCGGTTAGGTAAGGATAGATTAAGTTAGGCAGGACGGCAAATAGCTAGAGAGTAGCCGTATAATTGTGCTGTTTCATATTTTTTGCAACCTTTCGTAGTTGATATAGCGATCATCTATGAAATTAATTGTTGAATATACCATTAAAATTTCATTTTAAGTGTAAAACCCTCATTTTTGGAGTTCGGTTTTCATCTCACGTGGGGACCTTCCCGTTTCTGATTCCTCTGGAATCATCCTTCGTCATCGTTCTTTCATCTTCTTTTGCTATGCATTCCATGCAATTCTTCTGCTAAGCACCCTTGCTTTAGTCTGGGACTCCCTTCTGGGAGCTCACATTCACCCTTGAGGGTTCTGAAACCCTCAAAATTATATTCTACGTTATTGTAGATATATACATTAACGTCAATATTGTGTTAAGTGTATGTTTGCTAACTCAGCACCACACCCTCACCTGCACTGGCTCCGGCACATGATCGTTCTCAGTCTCCGACTTTTTCTTATTCATCCTTTCCCCATCTTTTTCTCTTATGCATTCTATGCATCTCCTCATTTTTTCTTCTGTCTCCGGCTCGCGTTCCGGCTCCGGTACATGAATCAACTGAGGCTCCGACTACCTCTCCGACTCCGGTTCCTTGGTAAAAGCCTGTCGGCTATTTATTTTTCGTCTAGTCACTGCCATAAAATAAAAAAAAACTCCTTATAGGGTTAAACCAACTAAGTTCAGGTTCAAAAACTCAGAAAACGGTCTTCTAGACCTCATAGACGGTCTCACCGACCTTAGAGATCTATTCTTTGAAGCATTTTGCCAAAATCTAACGAAATTAGCTGAAATTCCAAAGTTAAATGACGGCATAACTTGGATTTCCTGCTAGTCTGAAGATCCGAAATCCTGATCCTCAGTCCTAAAAACAAACCTTTGTCGCTGACGGGCATGTTTTCACTGAAAAAAATCTCAAAACTACTACGGAGTTGGGAACCTTAAACAAGTCAGCTGATGACATGACTTGGTAGATCGTGCCCTCAAAACCCGTCGCCGACCTCGGAAATGGGTTCACTGACCTTGGAAACGCACGAAATTGAGGGAAAACGCATGAAATGACTGGGTAATGGTGGTCCGAATCCCAAAGTGGGGATTCAAGCCTCAAAATTTGGAATTTATGATCCCAAAATCGGACTCAAAGGGAGAAAATATACCCTCAGGTCAGGTGAAAAGCCGAAATCTACAATTGACAGGTGATAATTTTGTCACCCGTCGATCGTGCTCATTATACTACTCATTAAATATAATATTATAGAAAAAAAAGAAAAATAAGGAAAAGGAAAATAGGTTAGAAAGTTCTGGGATTTGAATTAAAAGGCGGCAACACACATTTTGAGTTTGTCAAAGCATTGAATGTTTGCATTTTGCATTTATTCTTTCCTCACAAAACGAACAAACATATATATTCAAATTCGTCTATTTGGCGAAACTTGGGGTAGTAAAATATTGGTGCAATTCCCAAAATCACAGAAGACCTCCATTATATATATATATATATAGATATATATATATATATGCTATATATATATATAGTATATATATATATATATATATATATATATATATATATATATATATATATATATATATATATATATATATATATATATATATATATATATATATATATATATATATATATATATATAATAATATATATATATATATATATATATATATATATATATATATATATATATATATATATATATATATATATATATGATAAAAGTTACTTAACAGCTACAAGTTAATAGTGTGAATTAGTAAATGTACTGTATATCAAAGGAAATTTTAAATAAAGATAAACATTTTTAGGGGTGAAGGAAGAAGTTTTGAAAGTAATTAATTTTTTTGTAGATTCTGTAACGAACTAGTTTTTTTGCGCCTTTATTGCAATTCAGTGAAATATATGGGAAAGAAGGTGTGTTAAGCGTTCAGTTTGTTTTTTCAAGAGATAGTGTACGGTTATGCTATCCATAACTGTTGAAGATATATTTTTAATGTGTTTTGCAATGCAAAAAATAAATTATTAAAATTATTAATTATTAATTTTTAATCATTAAAATTAATTATTAAAGTTACTAATTATTAATTAGTAAAATTAACAAAAACAATAGTTAACAACAGGAAATATAGACCAACATTTAACGTGCCTAGCGTTTGAAACGTTACCTAGCGTAGTCTAACCTAACCTAATCTAACATAACGTAATGTAACGTAACGTAAAGTAATCTAACCGAACCTAACGTAACTTAACCTAACCTATCCTCTTACCTAATCTCATTTCACCCCTAGAACATCTATTTATGTATCATAGAGGCTACCTGCGAAAAAAAATTTTATCCGACCTCCCGTTCCGTGTGGCCGTTAAGTAACTTTGTCATATATATATATATATATATATATATATATATATATATGGTATATATATATATATATATATATATATATATATATATATATATATATATATATATAGGACCCATATATTGTTTAATGACTCCGTCAGTTTTGATTTTTTTTTTTTTTTAAATATATTTCTGTATTATATGATCCTAACAATCAATAATTTTAATTATAACGATGGCATTATTTAAAAATATTTTTGTCCTTTTCAGTTTTAGTTTAACTGACCCGTCAGTTTTAATTTCTTTTTTTTTTTTTTACTAAAGGAATACCCATGGGTAAACCAAAGATGGCAGGAGTCGGTTCTGACACCTTCCGGGGGAACTACAGGGTTGGACTATTTCTCCGGGGAGGGTCTCCGAAACTGTTGGTATTTGGGTGTCGTGGGTTCCTCCACTACTCTACGGGGTATGGAAAACGTCCCCCTCTGTCCCCTGTCGCTCGAGCCCCCTAATTTTTTTTTTTTTGCCGTTTTTTTTAGTAATTTTTTTTACATTTTTTTAATAAGCCTTATACGCTGATTCCAAATATGTAATTGGTTTTTCTTTAAGTATCGTACTTTTTCGTGATATTTAATTTTTTTTTTTTTTTTTTTTTTTTTTTTTTTTTTACATTTGAGTAATAAGCTTTATACGCTGATTCCAAATATGTACTTGGTTTTTCTGTAAGTGTTGTACGTTTTGAGATATTTCATTTTTAAACAATATTTAACATAAATGTGATTTTTAAAAATATTTAAAAATACTTCGAACTTTTGAATCATGTCCGTTACCACTGAAATTCATTGTTGGTATCATATAGTAGCAATATATTAAAAAAACAAAAAAAATTAAAACTGACGGAGTCGTAAAACAGAATAGGACCCATATATAT
>JABUQX010078404.1:0-7500 GCA_015478945.1 Trachelipus rathkii
ATGTGAACCGCTGAAGACCGAATAAAAAGTGTGTAATGATTCCTAAAAGAAATGCCTGGAGAAGAGGCAATGTGGTTGGGTTCAGGGCGTAGAAGAAAAGATGCTTAATAGTTTGTGAATGGCGGGTTCGTTGCGAATGGGTAATGGTTTCGGCCGGCCATTGGAATAAATCTCAACATGGACGATATAACCACAGTGACTGTTCCGTCGCAATCCCTTATAAAGCCCTAGGTGATTTTTCTCACTGCGACGAGTCTCCGCTTAAGGTATAAAGCAGGTGCGAATAAGGTGGGGTTGTCTTCTTTGACTTGCCAGCCTACTTTCTCTACACTTTTCTGTTCCCGGGTTTGCCTACACAACCTTCCGCCCAATCTAGAGGAAGAGATAATGATTACAAATAAAATGGAAGCAATATTATTATTATAATATATTATATTATATATTATATTATAATATATATAAAATATAAATATATATATATATATAAATTATATATATATATATATATATATATATATATATATATATATATAGTATCGCTCATATTAGTTCTGTATCTACCTGAAAGGTCGGGCTCCACATTTGCGGATTTAGCTTCCGAACCCTTCCCACACTCGCATTTTTAATGGGTCAATTTTGACAGAGCTTCTCTTTACTTAGTTGCCAAATAACATCTTTCCACTCGTTTGAAAAGATTTGTGTAATTTGGCAACCCAAGCAAATGAGCAGTTGCCAAAATGACTCGCATACACCTTGCGGTTTTCAAAGGGTACTACAAACCGCAATGTGGAGCACTTTAAGCGTCTCTTAATCAAATTTTAATATATATAATTTTTGAGTCATTTTAAGAATATTTTACAGATTTTAGGGTTTTTAATAGCTTTCCGAAAGAATTGGAATGTTATTTTTAACCGCATGTAAATACTTTTCTAATTATTTGTAAAATTTTTCTTTTCGAAAGACCTTTTTGAAACAACTGTTTGTTAGATGTGGACAATTTAGACTATTTTAAAATTTGACATTCCTTTTTTCCTCTCACTCGTTCGTTTTTACGTTTAGTCAGACAGGTAACTAAGCCTTATGGTCAATGGCCTTTGCCCATTAATCTCTAATTCAGGCTTACAAGAGAACTGTGCAAGTGTTTGTGGTTCCTCCCACACACAACCCACACAAAAGACACGAACGTGCATTTTCATTTTAATAAAATAATTTTACAACAATTCCTATGAATTTCACAATGCATGGAATTTATTAAATAAAATATTAAGATAAATACATAAAAATCAACAATGTAAAATTGATTGATATATGTTGTGAGTGAATAGAGTGGAGTTTTTTCTGATTTCTTTTTTTATGTGGATTTTTTGGGAGGGGGGAGTGGGTTAAGTTCGGAAGGGTGTCGAGAAATCTCTTGAAAAATTAATAAATTAGTGTTTCATAACCAGAGATTTTTTTCTAACAAGGTGGTGTCCAAAATCATCTGATTTATATATTGTTATATAATTTACATGACAATTACAAATGTGTAATAGACTTTAATGAACAATTTACTTTCAAAGAAATTACTAACTTATTTACTTATAAAAACTTTTAAATTCTTACTAAAATATATCCTTTTGGCTAGGTAACTTAATTTTGTTTAATATTATTAATTCTATTAGTTGACGGACAGTCTAGATAGACCCATGGATTTACTTGTATTTTTCCATAATTTATCTATTGATCATTTATTTCCATTGAGAATCTAGCTGAAAAGTATTTCAAAAATTATAGAATCTATTTTAAAGCTTCTAGCATCATAGAGTGGTTAGAAATAAGGAGGGAGCTTCTGTAAAAGCTGTTTGAAAAAGACTGTACAAATAACTTGTTCGGAGGCATTAAAAAATTTTGGTAAGCAATTGTGTTCTTCTAAGAACATATAATGGCCCATTCTGTCATTGACGTTGAATAAGAGGCATTCTATTATTATTCTATATGGGGATAACACAGTACTGTCTATGATTCAAAAGAAAAGGAAGATTTTTAGTAAATTGATTTCGACCTGATGTGAAAGTAGAAAGGAATTAAACTCATTTCATTGAGGAGAAAAGTTGTGGGGGAAATCAATGAGAAAATGTTTAGAACAGTCATGTAGATGTTTCAATCTTAGATATTTTGAAATAAATTTTAGAAAAAGTGAGATATGAAATAGGAAATGAATCGCAATATTAATGTATATTTTGTAAAATTTACAAAGAAAGGCATTTACAAAAAACGATAATGATAATACTTGAAATAAAAGCCTACACTACTACTTCTTCTTCTTCTTCTTCTTCTTCTTCTTCTTCTTCTTCTTCTTCTTCTTCCTCCCTCCCCTCCTTCTCCTCCTCCTCTTCCTCCTCCTCCTGATCCTCCTCCTCCCACTCCTCCTTCTCCTCCTCCTCCCCCGTCCTCCTCCTCCTCCTCTGTTCCACTCCTCCTCTCCTCCTCCCCTCCCCTCCTCCTCCTCCCTCCTCCTCCTCCTCCTCCTCCCTCCTTCTCCTCTTCTTCTTCTTCTTCTTTTTTTCTTCTTCTTCTTCTTCTTCTTCTTCTTCTTCTTCTTCTTCTTCTTCTTCTTCTTCTTCTTCTTCTTCTTCTTCTTCTTCTTCTTCTTCTTCTTCTTCTTCTTCTTCTTCTTCTTCTTCTTCTTCTTCTTCTTCTTCAATGAAATTGATATACTTGGTGTTAAAATAGAAACATCGAATATAAAATTGAACTTAATAAATGTCTATCAATGTCCTCACAATCAGTAATAGATGCAGCTTTGTATAAAGAATTGAGCAGAGTCTCAGAAGGGTTCACAATAATTGTAGGAGACTTTAACTGCCCAAATATCGACTATAATTTACATGATGCAGATCCGGAAGGAAAGCGATTACTAAAATTCTTAGGAGATAATTTCTTTTTTCAAATAATTGATTGCCCTACGAGGGGAAACAATATTTTAGACCTATTAATAGTGAGTCACTTGAACTTGGTAAGAAGTTTTGAGGTTATCGAACCCATTGGTAAAAGTGATCATAGCATTAATATTGAAAACAAATTACACAACAAGTACTTGAAATTTCCAGATTTTAAGAATTTCAATTTTAATGGCTTAAAAGACAGTTAGTTTATCTGTCTATGACTTTGATGAGATATTAACAGAAAATGCAAATGTAATGTGGATTACGTTTATACAAATATTTAAAGACAAAGAAAAAGATTTTGTTCCATATAAAATGAAGCTAACTTTACCAAATTTGAAGCCAAGATAGTGGAATAATGAAACTAGAGATTCTTTAAGTAAAAGAAATAGAGCTTATAAACTATGGAAGTCGTCTCCTTCAGTGGAAAATAATAATAATTACATAGCTTGTCGTCGAAGCTGCAAACGATTAATTAGATATTATAAACGAAACTATGAAATTAATATTGCTCGTGAATGTAAAATTAATCCTAAATAAGTTTTACAAATATGTTAATAACAAAAGTTCCATTAAGGAATCAATTAGACCTTTACTGGACATTAACTGTAATTTAAAATCAAACAGTGCTGATATAGCAAACATTTTAAATATTTTTTCTCGACAGTTTTTAGGAAAGAGAATCTAGATAGCCTGCCTGGCATGGAAGACATAAGGGATTTTCTTCGCAGACAACATTTTAGATACATTTCAGCCCTAGAAGAGTGAGCGCCGCTTTCCAGATTGATGTTCACTGCTAAATGAATCACCTGGACCAGATGGATACTATCCAATACATCTCAAAAATTTGAAACCCTTGACAATGCTTTTCAATAATTCTTTAAAGGAAGGGAATTGTTCCTCATGATTTCAAACTGCTAATATAACTCCCATTTTCAAAAAGGAGATCTTTAAGGTTCCGGATACAAACCAATTAGCTTGACTTCTATAGTGGGTAAAATTTTTTGAAGCAATACTAACTAAAAGGTTGCACATCTTTAAGATCATGGATTGCTCAAGAATACCCAAAACGGTTTTAGAAAAATAGATTATGCTTAACAAATTTGCTAGGAATTTTTAATGTGGTTATTAACGATGTAGATAATTATAAATCCTTCGGATGCCATTTACTTAGACTTTCAAAAGGTATTTGATACTGTCCCTTCATCAGCATTATTGAAAGCTTAGAGCTCATTGTATTCGAGGAGAGGAAGACTTTTAAATTTGATTAAAAATTGGTTTTCGGATCGACAACAACGAGTCGTTATCGATGGTGCTCAGATTGACGAATGTTACTAGTGGTGTACCCCAAGGATCTGTCCTGGGTCCACTGTTTATTATATATGTAAATGACATAGATGATATACTTAGGCAATATTTCTGAAATTTGCGGATGATAACGAAACTTGGAAAACGCATAAAGTATGTGAGAAAGATTATCAATCACTCAGCGACTTAAACAAGATTGTTAATTGGTCAAAAACATGACAAATGAAATTTAATACCGATAAATGTAAAGTTATACATTTTGGGGGTAGGAACAATGAATATGATTACAAAATAGATGATACAATTATCAAAGTTGTCGGTGAGGAAAAGGATTTAGAGTATTAATTAATAAGGATTTAAAGTTTATAAAATAATGAAGATGTTAAAAAGCAAATAAAGCTCTAGGATTTATTGCCAGAAACTTCGAATATAAATCTAAAAATATAATACTTCCTCTCTATAAAACATTAGTTAAACCTAATCTAGAATACGCAGTGCATACCTCAAAAAGGACATAGAAAAAATTGAAAGAATTGAAAGAAGGGAAACTAAATTAATCCCAGAATTGAGAGGTAAATCATAGTTTGAATGAGTCTGTGTTTTTTAAAATGTTAAGGTTTTTACGCTTACATTGTATTGTTTGCTATTTTATGCATTTAAAGGAATGAATCCGCGGCTGATGATCGGCAGATTCAGGCTGTGTTTCTTTTGGGGAATTAGCGGGATCGACTCGTCCGGGTGGAGGGAGATCCACAGGAGCTGGACAGATTTGCAGTATTAGGACGGTTCCTGACTGAAGGTTTCAGAGTGCGACTGGAGCGGCGAGGTGGATTGACCAAAATTTGGTCGAGGAGAGACCCGACAAGGAACTGAGAGGACGATGTTTTGGATTTGTCATGCCCATTGAACGGTGGTTGCTTGGAAGTTTCTTTTATGTTGTTGTGATGGGTAATCTAGAACAAATATACTACGTAGAGGTGTTTGCTATTATGGTTAAAGTTACAAGAATCGTTCCAAGGCTACTAGTAATTGCTCATTTTTTAAAACAAAGAAATTGCTTATTTTATATAAGACTGATGTTAATGCCTTTAAGAGAATGATTAGTTATTGCGTTAAATAATTATTTATTGTTTTAAAGAGTGGTGTCATTGAATTATATTTTACGAAAATCTTGTTTATTTTAATCCTCCTCATTATTGTTGCAACTAAAAGGTGTATCGTTTTAAGGTTAAATGAATGGGCGGTCGGTTACATTGGTGTCTCAGTAGTGGTTGGGATCGGCCCTTGAAAGAGGTTGTTCCAATGATGGAGGGGATTGTTTTATTATTGTCGGTGTGATTTTTTTTTGGGTTAGATTGCTTTTCGCTTTAAGTTTGTAATACAAACTTGGAAGGGGAGGTATATAATGGGAGTTATGTCACGGTAGCAAACCAAACAACAATGAAAAAAGTTGAGCTTGGATTGAAACTAAAAAAAGGATATAGAATTTTTGGAAATATAGTCTGTGATTAGTTACAAGAAAGATTGTGTTTGAGTCGGGAGGATTGTGGTGTCGTTTGAAGAATAGGAAAGTTAGGAAACGACAGAGTAAAATCCGCAGGAGGCGGTAAAAGTTGAATGAGTTTGTGTTTTTAAGTGCTAAAGTTTTTACGCTTACATGTATTGTTTGCTATTTTATGCATTTAAAGGAACGAATCCGAGGCTGATGATCGGCAGATTCAGGCTTTGTTTCTTTTGGGGAATTGGCGGGATCGACTCGTCCAGGTGGAGGGAGGTCCACAGGAGCTGGCCAGATTTGCAGTATTAGGGCGGTTCCTAACTGAAGGTTTCAGAGTGCGACTGGAGCGGCGAGGTGGATTGACCAAAATTTGGTCGAGGAGAGACCCGACGAGGAACTGAGAGGACGAGGTTTTGGGTTTGTCATGGCCATTGAACGGTGGTTACTTGTAAGTTTCTTTTATGTTGTTGTGATGGGTAATCTGGAACAAATATACTACGTAGAGGTGTTTGTTATTAGGGTTAAAGTTACAGGAATCGTTCCAAGGTTACTAATAATTGCTCATTTTTTTAAACAAAGAAATTGCTTATTTTATATAATACTGATGTTAATGCCTTTAAGAGAATGATTAGTTATTGCGTTAAATAATTATTTATTGTTTTAAAGAGTGGTGTCATTGAATTATATTTTACGAAAATCTTGTTTATTTTAATCCTCCTCATTATTGTTGCAACAAAAAGGTGTATCGTTTTAAGGTTAAATGAAAGGCCGGTCGGTTACAATATTTATATTTATCAGTTCCTGACCAAGGTTTACGGACGAAACCGGTCAGGAACTAATAATTATATATATGCGTGATTTTTTTTTGGGTTAGATTGCTTTTCGCTTTAAGTTTGTAATACAAACTTGGAAGGGGAGGTATATAATGGGAGTTATGTCACGGTAGCAAACCAAACAACAATGAAAAAAGTTGAGCTTGGATTGAAACTAAAAAAAGGATATAGAATTTTTGGAAATATAGTCTATGATTAGTTACAAGAAAGATTGTGTTTGAGTCGAGAGGATTGTGGTGTCGTTTGAAGAATAGGAAAGTTAGGAAACGACAGAATAAAATCCGCAATATGTGGTAAAAGTCGAATGAGTTTGTGTTTTTTAAAGTGTTAAAGTTTTTACGCTTACATTGTATTGTTTGCTATTTTATGCATTTAAAGGAGCGAATCAGAGGCTGGATTCAGGCTTTGTTTCTTTTGGGGAATTGGCTGGATCGACTCGTCCGGGTGGAGGGAGGTCCACAGGAGCTGGCCAGATTTGCAGTATTAGGACGGTTCCTGATTGAAGGTTTCAGAGTGCGACTGGAGCGGCGAGGTGGATTGACCAAAATTTGGTCGAGGAAAGACCCGACGAGGAACTGAGAGGACGAGGTTTTGGGTTTGTCATGGCCATTGAACGGTGGTTATTTGCAAGTTTCTTTGATGTTGTTGTGATGGGTAATCTGGAGCAAATATACTACGTAGAGGTGTTTGTTATTAGGGTTAAAGTTACAAGAATCGTTCCAAGGCTACTAATAATTGCTCATTTTTTAAAACAAAGAAATTGCTTATTTTATATAAGACTGATGTTAATGCCTTTAAGAGAATGATTAGTTATTGCGTTAAATAATTATTTATTGTTTTAAAGAGTGGTGTCATTGAATTATATTTTACGAAATGTTTATTTTAATCCTCCTCATTATTGTTGCAACTAAAAGGTGTATCGTTTTAAGGTTAAATG
>JABUQX010078404.1:15000-22829 GCA_015478945.1 Trachelipus rathkii
TAAGGTATGAGGAATCAATTGGTGTATATTACAGTTGCTAGGATGCTTTCTACTATGAGTTAGTCTTTTTCTAACACTTATAGCCTATATATTACTTGCACACACACCTACATCATACACTATGAAACTTGACACTTATACACACTATGACACTTATAAGACTTACACTCTCCATAGACACTTACACTAACCCATATACACTTACAACTTACACTCACACCATCACACAGATACACTTACACTTACACTCACCACTCGATTTTTGATCGCTCAACTTTGATGCTCAACTTCTGATGCTTTCAACTTTGATGTCTACTTTGATGCCTCAGCATTAATGCCTCAGCATTGATGCTCCATCATTGTTGTCTCATCTTTGATGACTCATTTTGATGAAGTCATTTTTGATACACATAATTGATGATTCATTCTTTGATGACTCCATCTTTTGTCTACTCTAGATTCATAAGACCCAACAGGGTTTCAGCGTGAGCCCCCGGCAAGACAAGCCAATCCGCACCCGCAGGTGCGACCCGCCGCGTCCCCGCCCGCCGCGTGCCAGGCGCAATATTTCCGCGTACCCGCCGCCGCGTGCGCCGCAGCCGCAATATTTCCGCGTACGCGCGCGCGTGCGCTGCCGCAGGCCAATATTCCCGCGAACAGAAAATATGATATCAATGTCAACATTCAATGAATTTCTTTCAATTATACTATGAGTCATTTCAATTTTTACTTCATATTTAAACATTTTTTATTAAAAACATTTTCGCGAACGATAACTGTAACTCATTTACAGACAGACTACCATACCCTTAACTTGTCTTTCAATTTAAAAATTTTTAAAAATTGTATGTAAGAAGAAAAAGCCAAAGTGTCTGATATATAATCATTTTATTTTACTACAACTGTACGAAATTTTATTAAAAACATTAACATTACATACCTTAAAGCAGTAAATCAGTAAATCAATAGAGGTGTTACCTAACACCTAAGGGATTAGTATGCTTTTGTTTTACTGCTTTACTGCTTTAACTCATGTTTTACTGCTTTAACTCATATGTTTTACTGCTTTAACTCATATATTTATTAACATTACATACCTTAAAGCAGTAAATCAGTAAATAAGGCTACAATAGAGGTGTGACTAACACAAGGGGGGATTGTATGCTTTTGTTTTACTTGCTTTACTGCTTTAACTAATGTTTTACTGCTTTAACTCATATTTTTTACTGCTTTAACTCATATATTTTATTAACATTATGTTTTTTAAGGCAGTAAATCAGTAAATCAATAGAGGTGTTTCCTTAGCAACAAGGGGGGATTAGTATGCTTTGTTTTACTGCTTTTACTGCTTAAACTCATGTTTTACTGCTTTAACTCATATTTTTTTTACTGCTTTAACTCGTATATTTATTAACATTATGTTTTCTTTTATTCTTTTTATTCCTTTTTATTTTATTTTATTATTTTACTTTTATTATTATTTTATTTTGTTTTAATACTTTTTATTTTTATTCTTTTTATTCTTTTTATTTTATTTTTATTATTTTTATTTTTATTATTATTTTTATTATTATTTTTATTATTATACTTAGTGTTATTTACTTAATGCCTATTGTTATTATTATTTAGAAGCACACATACACACCCGCACACACACGCACACACACACTACTACTAAAACACCAATCACTACACTTATACACATTCACTATGACACTTATTCACACACACGCGCTCTGTCACTTACATTTACCCATAGACACTTAACATTTACACTTATACACACATCACACAACACACACACCACACACAGATTTCCTTCACAGATTTACTTACCACTCAACACAGATTTACTTACACTCTACAGTTACTTACAATCAACCAGATTTAAATTACAAACAACAGATTTACCTTACACCACGGATTGCGGATGCGGATAGTTAAGTTTTTAGAGTTTTAGCCACAGGTACTTCACACACACACACACAACACACCCTACACACACCACAGTGCACTTACAACACCCACACACACGAGCACACCACTTACAAATAAAGTATAAATTTATTAAAACATTTTAAATGTTTTAATTAAACACGTAAATTTATATTACTCACTCATTCAAATATAAATAAAATTATTTCAAAGTTTCTTAAACTTCTATAATAAATGCAATCATTCTTTTGAACAAAGTAATTTTATTATGTAACTGTTAATCTTTTTTTGTTTATAATTTTATAACTATCAAGTTTTAAAATAACTTTTAGTAAATTTTTTGGAAATTTTATAATTTTTTATATTTTACGTAACTTAAAGCAATAAATCAGAAATAGTAAGGTCAGCCCCTGCACCCCTCTACACAAGCTATGCCACGTTTGTTTCTATTGACATTACTGCTTTACATCTCTTTAGCGATGTAAATAAGTATAAAATAAATAAAATAAGTCTACTTGCTACATAACATGTATTTTATTAAATATTCTAAGTTTTTTTATTTAAATAACATTATGCACTTTACATTTAATATTATTCGGCTCGATGTTAACTAAAAATCTTTAAAAAGTTTTTAAATAATTTGAAATTTTCTTATTATTATCTATGTACAAGTTGACAATCCCATACACGAAAAACAACAACAACCCCGACTCGTTACAGATACGAAACGGGGTGACCTCTCTCTGTTAAAATGGGTTGAAATAACTACTTTAGCCCTAAATTTAGGATAATCCTTTTTGTCCGGGCGATTTAGGCCTAATACCAGTTCAAAATATATTTCAAACTGAACCTTTTTTCTGTAAAATGTGGTGCAATAACTTCGTTAGGCCTAAATTTAGGCCTAAATTTAAGGATAAGCCTTTTTGTATCACAGGCGGATTTAAGCCTAATACCAGGTCAAAAGGTAATGTCAGTATAAGACGATCGAGAATCAATTGTTATTATTTTTATAAATATAATTTCAAACTGAAACTGCTGGATCGGTAAGATCCTTTGATCAGGTAAGAAGGAAATGTTTACCTTCCTGTGAGTGGACGGAGTAATCCTTATCTCTATATGACCTCGTATGTGATTGGTTCGAGAATTATTTTATCGCTTTTTGGTTTTAAGGTATGAAAAAACATGTTTTTTCATATCCTGAGCCCAAGTTTCGTTTATTTAAACTCTTAACATACATGTAAATATTTATTTAAGAAAGTAAAAATAAGGATAATAAAACTTTACTATATAATTAGAAATTTAATAATCATTAACTTACAATGATTTATATATATAATATATATATATATATATATAATAATATATATATATATATTATATTATATATATATATTATATATATATATATATATATATATATATTATATATATATATATATATATATTATATTATATATAAGGATAACATTAAATATATACAAGAGTGTTAAATAAACTGACCTTTTTTTGTAAAATGTGGTGCAATAATTACGTTAGGCCTATTTAGGCCTAATTTTAGGATAAGCCTTTTTGTATCAAGGCGGATTTAGCTAATACAGGTCAAAAGTAATTCCAGTATAGAATAAGAATGAGAAGTCAATGTTAATTATTTTATAATATATTTCAAACTGAAACATGCTGGATCGGTAAGATCCTTTGATCAGGAGAAGGAAAGGGAAATGTTTAACTTTCTTGTGAGTGGACGAGTAATTCCTTATCTCTATATGACTCGTATGGTGATTGGTGGAATTATTTTATCGCTTTTTGGTTTAAGGTATGAAAACATGTTTTTTTTTTTCATATCCTGAGCCCTACCTCTGATTGGATGAAAATTATATTTGAGCAGGCGGATGTTTTAGATCCAAACTCATTTTAAAATCATACTCGTTTTGGCTGTTAAGCTGTGCACAAGTTCTCTGGTTTGTAATAAAAGTGTTCTATTTTCACTAAGTGTATATCATGTTTCACCTTAACAGGTATACCTCAATACAAGACATTGTCCAATGGGAAATCAAGATCCCCGGAAGTAGGGTTTCATTCTTATATAAAAGAAAACCCGATGGATTTGAATTTTTCAAGTGTGCTACCCATTCACCATGTTATAATACAAGCGTGTTTTCATGAGTCCCGATGAATTACTGTGTATATGTAATCACATAGAGGCCTGGCTTGGTGAATACTTTAACCCTGATGCGGCTTTAAACTGGACCGAAACAGTTATTAGCCTGTGCGAAGAAACCAGCGATAAGCAACTTACTCTATCATTTTATAAACATCAAAACATAATCAGCTTGGAAGTTAGATTATGGGAGAGAAATAATGAAACAACCGTATTTGAACCTACATCATTTGGATTCTACATTTCAGGCCTAATGCAGCTGAAATATATGTTAGAGGTACGTAGGCGAATGTTAATGCAGATGAAGAAGACATATGTGTTATCTAATTACGTAACCGTAATTCATTACATGTTATACCAAGAATACTACGCATTTAAGAAAATCCTGATCGATGATCCTACGCGCATCATCGATCGCTTCCTAAGTTCTATAGACGTACAGAAATTCATTTATCTACTTAGAAAACAATGGCAAGAAATATTTATGCAGGTGAACCAGAATGTAAATATACTATGATATCTGAGCGGGAACTTTTTACGTATGTGTTAACTGAAGGTATTACTGAGACACGAAACTATATCATCGATAATGATATAAATGATTGGCATATTTGCAAAGATTTAAAGAATTTTAATATAAAGTAGGCGAAAACATCATGTGTAAAATGTATGTAGAAGTATTATATTTAATGTTATCCTTATATATAAACCATTGTAAATATATTTAACACGCTTGTATATATTTTAATGTATCCTTATTATATATATATATATATATATTATAATATATATATATATAAAATATATATATATATATATTATATATATATATATATATATTTTTATATATATATATATATATATATATATATATATATATATATATATATATATATATATATGTAATGTAATATATATATATATATATATATATTATATATATATATATATATATATTATATACTATATATATATATTATATATATATATTATATATAATATATTATATATATATAATATATATATATATATATATAGTATATATATATATATTATATATAAATCATTGTAAGTTAATGATTATTAAATTTCTAATTATATGGTAAAGTTTTTACGATCCTTATTTTTACTTTCTTAAATAAATATTTACATGTATGTTAAGAGTTTAAATAAACGAAACTTGGCCTCAGGATATGAAAAAACATGTTTTTTCATACCTTAAAACCAAAAAGCGATAAAATAATTCTCGACCAATCACATACGAGGTCATATAGAGATAAGGATTACTCGGACCAATCACAAGTAAGGAAAACATTTCCTTCTTACTTATCAAAGGAATCTTAAGATCCAGCATGGTTTTTCAGTTGAAATATATTTATAAAATAATAACATTGATTCTCGATTCTTGTCTATACTGGAATTACCTTTTGACCTGGTATTAGGCATAATTCCGCCTGTGGTACAAAACAGTTTATCCTAAATTTAGGCCTAAATTTAGGCCTAACGTAGTTATTGCACCACATTTTACAGAAAAAGGTCAGTTTTGAAATATATTTTGACCTGGAATTAGGCCTAAATCTCCCCGGGGTACAAAGAAGTGTATCCTAAATTTAGGGCTAAAGTAGTTATTTAAACCCATTTACAGAGAGAAGGTCAGTTCGTATCTGTAACGATGCGGGTTGTTGGTGGCTTTTTTCTTGTGTTGGATTGTCCAATGTAACATAGATAATATAAAAAAATCCAAAATTATTTAAAAACTTGAAATATTTTAGTTAACATCGAGCGAATAATATAAATGTAATTAGGTTTATTGTTATTTTTAAAATAAAACTTAAAATGATTTTAATAAATACATGTTATGTTAGCAGAGAAGAACTTATTTTGTTATTTTTATACTTATTACATCGCTAAAGGATGATGTAAAGCAGTAAGTCAATAGAAACAAAACGGGGCATAGCTTGGTGTAGAGGGGTGCTGAGGGGCTGACCTTACTGATTTTCTGATTTATTGCTTTAAGGTACGTAAAATAATATGTCTTTTTAATAAAATTTCATAAAATTTTACAAAAAGTTATTTTAAAACTGATAGTTTAAAATTTATCAAACAAAGTATTAACGCGTTATTAATATTCTTTCGATCAACGATAATGTTGTTTATTATACCAAAGTTTTAAGAACTTTGATATAATTTTAGTTATATTTTGAATGAGTAATATAAATG
Source organism: Trachelipus rathkii (assembly GCA_015478945.1). Lineage (NCBI taxonomy): Eukaryota > Metazoa > Arthropoda > Malacostraca > Isopoda > Trachelipodidae > Trachelipus > Trachelipus rathkii. Next base: position 21,314 of record JABUQX010078404.1, read on the forward strand.
TACGTGTTTAATAAACATAAAATGTTTTAATATATTATACGTTATATGTGTAGTGAGTGTTTGCGTGTGTGTGGGTGTGGTAAGTGATTTTGCGTGTGTGTGGGTGTGTCTGTGTGTGTGTGTGTGGTGTGTGTGTGTGTGTTGTTGTGTGTGTAAGTAAATCTGTGTGTGACTGTAAGGTAAATCTGTGTGTGTAAGTAAATCTGTGTGGGTGCAAGTAAATCTGTGTGTGTGTAAGTAAATCTGTTGTGTGAGTGTAAGTAAATCTGTTGTGAGTGTAAGTAAATCTGTGTGTGAGTGTAAGTAAATCTGTGTGTGTGTGTGGTGTGTTGTGTGTAATACAGTGTAAATGGAAGTGTCCTATGGGTAATGTAGTGCCATAGTGATGTGTGAATAAGATGTCATAGTGAATGTGGTGTATATGTGTAGTGTTGGTGGTGTGTGGTGTGTGTGTGTGCGTGTGTGTGCGGTGTGTATGTGTGTTCTACAATAATAATAACAAATAGGATGAAGTTAAAACACTAAGTATAAATAATAAAATAATAAAAATAAAATAATAATAAAATAAAATAATAAAAATAAAATAAAAGAATAAAAAGATAAAAATAAAAGTTTAAACAAAATAAAATAATAATAAAGTAAATAATAAATAAATAAAAAGAATAAAAAAATATAAAAGAAACATAATGTTAATAATAAAAATGAAATGAAAGGCATAATATGAGTTAAGCAGTAAAACATGAGTTAAAGCATTAAAACATGCGTTAAAGCAGTAAGCAGTAAACAAAAGCATACTAATCCCCTTGGTGTTAGGTAACACCTCTATGAATTTACTGATTTACTGCTTAAAGGTATGTATGTTAATAAATTTATGAGTTAAAGCAGTAAAATATGAAAAGTTAAAGCAGTAAAACATGAGTTAAAGCAGTAAGCAGTAAACAAAAGCATACTAATCCTTTAGGTGTTAGTAACACCGCTATTGATTTACTGATTTACTGCTTTAAGGTATGTAATGTTAATAATATATGAGTTAAGCAGTAAAAACATATGATTTAAAGCAGTAAAACATGAGTTAAAGCAGTAGAGCAGTAAAACAAAAGCAATCCCTTAGGTGTTAGGTAAAACCTCTATTGATTTACTGATTTACTGCTTATAAGGTATGTAATGTTATGTTTTAATAAAATTTCGTACAGTTGTAGTAAATAAAATGATTATATATCAGACACTTTGGCTTTTTCTTCTTACATCAAAATTTATAAATTTATAAATTAAAAAGTATTAAGTAAAATATAAAAGATGTCTGTAATGAGTTACAACAGTTTATTCGCGAATTGTTTTTAATAAAATGTTTAAGTATGAAATAAAAATGAATGAATCAGTATATTTGAAAAGAAATTCTTTGAATAGTTTACATTGAATATATATTTTTCGTTCGGGGGGAATATTGCCGCCTGGGGCGCACGCGGCGGTGCGGGTACGCCGAAATATTGCGCCTTGCGGGCGCACGCGGGGGCCG
>JABUQX010078405.1:0-10000 GCA_015478945.1 Trachelipus rathkii
ACAAGATTAGAGATGAAATTCAATTCGTTGTTAGACAAATAACTTTCCGGTGCGTCGCAAAAATACTTATCGCATTCTGTCAAATATTTTTCTTGCTTTTGCTCTTCACCTTTTTTGTTGTTTTACGTAATCCAATGCCATCTTCTGATCAATTGAAGTATTGTAGCAGTCATATGCCTCACTATTCTCTAGAACAATTTGCTCCCTTCTATCATATCTCACTAATCAATGGCGATCACCATTTCAGATTAGAAACTACTTGTTCTCTATTGTTAAAACCACCACTACAGTTTGTGTGTCTTTGCTTGTACTAATTCTAGACTTGCACAAACCTTCGCAAATCTCTTTTAATTCTTTTCCACTTCTTTCATTCATTCACTTAATCCATCTTCATCTTTTTTCATCTTTGTATGTCATTCTTCATCAAGTTGTAAATATTCCTGATTTCCAATTGGCCCATGGAATTGAAGATGTAATTTCCATAGCTTTCTCTCCTTCCCTCTGGGTTATTTATCCAGTTTTTCCTCAAACCTTCCAAACCAAACATTTTCTTTTTTTTTATCCTTTTATGTATTATGCAGATCAAACCCTAATTTTCATATATCATATCTTATAAAATATCTATCCTTTGAAAAAAAAAAAAACAACTCCCTTCCCAATAAAAATATACTTGATGTTTTCCATATCAACACTCATCTTCATTCTTTCCATTGTTTCTCTACCCATCACCAATGGTATATCCTAGTTATTTAGTTTTAATTAAATATATGTAGAATTTGCCATCTGTTCATTGTACAATCTTCTTTTACAAATGTTTTCATGATTTACTTTAAACTCCAAACACTAGCTCTTTTCTTTTTTCTCTGCTGTATTTTCATCTCCTTTATCTCTGCAGTTCTTAACTCCATCATTATCCTATTTAATCATCTCACAAATGTTCTTCTTTACAAGCCTGTGTCTAGTAATTCCTTCTATTTCTTATTTTACTCTCTTCCTCTTTTCTATCAATTTTTTTTCTCATTTTTCTTACTTTTTTGATTTTACCTTCTCTAAATACTGTAAAGTTTCTTCCTTATTCCATTTCTTTGGGTATGCTTGTGCGTAATGATATTTACGATCCGCATATAACCTCGTACTTTTACTGAATCAATAGGATTTGTTCTTCCTTGATCCTTTCCTCCTTAAGGTGGTCCTATTCCCTCTGTTTCCTACATCGTTATTTTATTACTGTTGTAAAGAAATACCTCTTTTCCAAATTGGCTAAAATCAATTGTTTCATGCTATGCTAGTGGTTGAGTGTAATTATATGATGATGAATCTAAACATGGATACTAAGTTAATTTAGTATCCGGTTTACAATAATAGACCTAGTGATCTCATGGAGCCAGCGAACGGCCGTATGAGGAAATAGTGAAAATGGGTCAGAACAATTGTTGGGTGGTTCTCTTCTAAATATTTCCTAACCATATCATCTATATATCCCTGATCTTCATCTGTTTGTATTCTTTAATTACATTCTTTCAATTTTTAACGAATTAGTCCGCATATCTTTTTACTTTCTTTGCAACATTGAAAATTTCTATCTTATGAAATTGTCCAGTGATTCGTTGTCTTTACTCGTTACTTAATCCAATTTTTCTTTTATCTTCCCCCCTCCCTTCTTCATTAGATCTCAATTTTGTATTCTCCTTAATTGTTGTCAAAAATTCCCCTCCTAGTATGATGACGATTAACTCATCGGCAATTTTTCAATCGTCATCGTCAATTTTCCGATTATTTTACCAATTAATTGAGCACTGATATTATTACTAGAAACTGGAGAAAGATAATGTTTTCTGCATCATATTACTAGTGTTTCGTTTTATTGCAACAGAATTTTTGTTATGTCTGTCATGGTGCTCGCTATTATAATTTTTTTAAAATCAATTTTGAAGATACTAGCTATAGCTATATTAAAATTACATAGAATATTTGTATTAAGGAGCTGAATAATTTTAAATATTAAATATAATCAATTTTATATTATTATTATTATTATTTTTTTTTATTATTTATTATTATTATTATTATTATATATTATATGATTATTAATATTATATTATTATTGATTCCAGTACATTCTTTATTCTTTATTATTTATTATTTTATTATTATTATATTTATTACTATTATTTTTTTATTATTAGCACCTTCCTCTATATTACTGTAGTAAGGTGCGAGTATCACCGGAAACAAAAAAGTAGTAAAGAATAGTGCGCAAGGTCTGAAAAGAAATGCCCCTTACCCGCCCCCTTTTAGTATTCTTTTTGTGAGAACTCGTTCAGTCATAAAATCCACCCTAGAGCTTCATGGGACCTTGACGGACTCACTTATGGCACTTCGTCAATTGTGGGATCATCCCTTGGCCAAGTGGCCCACAACCATACCCCTCACAACCCACCCATTTCACTCCTATTTAGCACCTTTCTTCTCTCCTCTGCCAAACTCTCATTTCTCTCCTCCAGTCAGTGCACTTTTTCTTCATCTCCCAGCACACTCACCATTATACACCGCTTAACTACCGACTATCATCCATCTTGTCCATATGACCAAACCATCTCAGCATTCTTTCATTTATTCCCTCATTTCCTTCTTCGACACCACACAACTCTCTAATGCATTCAATTCCTTATTTTATAAATTCTTCTCTACACCTAATAAGCCAAAGTTGTCCATTCTGAAACATTGTATTTTGTACTATATTATTACTCCAGGAACCATAATCTCACTACTATAATTAACACAGGTTAACAAATAACCTTCGTAAGTCCTATGCAGCTCAAGACTTGTCCTTTTACATCCACCAAAAGATTTAATTGCACCAGCCACCTTCTGCCATTCACAATTTTCATACTATACTCTGCATCATCCGTTCCTTTTCATTCCAAACAAATAGCCTAAATATTTAAACTAACACTTGTTCAGCTGCCTCAACCATATAACATAACTTCCACACCCGAGGACTTCTCATCACAACCATATCCCTCTCTATCAACATTTACTTCAAAACCCTTCCTTTTACACATCCTGCAAATCTCTCTACCAATCCTCTCAAACTCATCAGATTCACTCACCAAAACCAAATCACGCATATAATAGGTGTAGGCATCCATCCACTCTCTTTCCATTCCCAATCATTCTGCACCATCTCCCCTGCCAACCACCTCTAATTTCTTCATAACCTCATCCATATAAAATTGATTTACGAAGGAGACATAACACATCCCTTGCCTCACTCTGCTATTAATATTAAAATCAATCACTTTCGACTGCATTTATTCTTACACAGGCTTCACTATCGTCATACCTACTATTGATTCCATTCAAAAGCTTAACCACACACCATATATCACTAAAAACTGTCTAGAGCTTCACTTTTAATCTACAAACTCCTTGTTTGCACCCCCCATCCAAAAACACCTAAATACAATTTCTCTTCTTCTCCTCATTTTCTACATTGTTTCGTTGTAAAAGATTTGAATCCACACATCCTCTTGGATTCTTCACCAATTGGGAGGGTTCTTCACCAATCAGTCCCTTCAGTCACTCGGAAGCACTCTTTGAACCAATAATACCAGCAATATATTATTCCCTACAACATGAAACTAATTCCCCTTTAATTCCTACAGTTACCCTTTATCCCCTAAACCCTTATTAGATTTTTTCTACTATTTCTCATGTGAACACACGGAAACTTTACGTTTCAGAGTTGAGAAATTTACACCATCTTCCAAATCCAATCAATCACATTCTCGCCTCCATTTTTTCATTCCTAACCTTTCGTGCTTTCCTTCCAGAAGAGCTTTCTATTCTCTTGTATAATTCACTATCATCTCTTCATAACTGTTCATTACATTCTTTTATTCTTATAGATCTGTATGGATAATATTCTTTTTTCATCCTTATCTTAATTCAAAGCACAGCATCTTTCTTTTGAAACCATCATTGACTTTTAGTACATTCACCCGCGCTTCTTTTTTACTTTAACCGCTTGCAACACCTCTTCATTCTACTACTCTCTGTTAACATTCTTACTGTCACTTTAGCCTCATCATACTACTTTTGCACTGCTAAGCCGCTTCCTTCATTTGCTTCGATAAATCACTTACAACTCTTTCAAATTCAACTGATTTACTTGAGCGTTCTTAAAATACTTTTCTTTATTACCCTGTTCACTTAACTCTCACTCTTAGTTCTACACCCATTTCCTTATTATATGTAATTGATTATTATTATTATTATATCTATCTTATTATATTATAATTATATTTATTAATATTATATTATTATGATTAATTAGATAAAGAAATTAAAAACAAGTCCAAGATTTTAATGAATAACGGAAAAACTTTCTATTAATAATGCATGTATTTACACATTTAAATCAGAATGAAGTGAACAACAAATTCTTACGTTTCAGAGTTGAGAAATTTCACTCCAATATATAGAAATTTTTAAAATATACTTTTTCAATTAATCGTCATCGTCAAAAATTCTTAATCGTCCCACCACTACCCCATCTTATCTTTGCTTAATTTATATTTCCAATCCCTGGGTACATTATATATTCTTTTCTATGAGTCACCAGTTGTTTACTTTTTCTTCCACTCCTTGAAATTCTCCCTTTCTTCTCCGTAAAATGGCTTGGGCATCCTGTTCTAGTATCTCTTCTACCGTCTTCAGTTATTCCTTTGTCGCGAGTCAGGGCGATTTTTCGTAACTATGTTTTGCCTCGTAACTACTCTCTCTCTGCTACCACTTCGATAAAATTCCCTGCTATGAAGCAATAATAACTCTCCTAAAAAAAAAATTGCTGAAGTAGTTAGAGATTGAAATTTTTTGAAAGATCAAAAATAAAATAAATATTACTTGTATTAATTTAATAATTTTAGTCAATTGTATATCAGTGCATTTTTCATACTCGATATATAACAAAGGTGGATCCTTGTTTGTTTTACGATGTACGATATAATGTACTATATGTGTATTTTTGATAAAATAAGTTAAATGGTAAACGACCAACCTTTTAAACTTAACGTTAAATAACTACAGCTATTTAAAGTCTCCTTCTGAAAGATGATATAAAAAAATTAAAACACTAATATTAAAATTAAATTTAATCACTAAACACTATTCATAAGGAAAACTGGAAATCCTTTAATGATGACCTCGCCCTTTCCTCTAATTATAAAAATACATTGAATAGTTTAGCTATTAAGATTTAATCAATGGAAAAAAAAAAAAAACACAAAAATTTTGGCAACATTGAATCTCGCGTTTTGAAATTTCCTGTAAAGTGTTTAACAGTCAATTTCACAAACAAAATATTAAGTATATTTTTGTATTAACTATTTTTTTTTGATTGGGACAGCCTCGATAGGCCCATGTGGCTTCTTACTGTCTCTATATTCTTAATGTCTTAATGAGTTCATGGATTAACTCAAAGAACATATACTACCCCACAGCATAATTCTTTTTGTAATGTTAATATGTAAAATTTTGTTAATCCCCTTATTTTGGAATGCTCGTTGTTGTTTTTATTCTCGACCTAAGATATATTTCATTTAGAAATTCAAAATGCCAAATTAATGGGTAACAAAATTCAGTGAATAAATTTTCAAATGAAATTAGCTCTGCAGTATTTTTGTGGTTATTATATAAAAATTAAATTTAATCTCCTTAAAGTAAATCCAAATGTAAATGATTCTTAACAGGCAATGAAAATATATTGGAGGAAAATTAATAAATCTCTTCTGAAAGCAAATTTATTGTTTATATATTTTTGACATTACATTGTAAAAAAAAAAAAAATCATTTGATTGATTCCAGGTGAATTTTAAGCTTCTAAAAGGACACGTCAATGAAAAAGAGGCCGCGGCTCCTGATCCAAATATAGTTTTAGACTCTGTTAAGCATGAAAGAATTTATATGACAGAAAAGACTAGACGAGTTCCAGTTCGAGAAGGACGACTCAGAGGAACTTTATTTATTCCTGAAGGTGAAGAAAATAGTAAATATAAAAAGTCTTTTCATATGTAGATGCATTGAGTTTATTTTTACATTTTTTCATAATAATAATAATTTACAAATATAAATTATAATACTTAGGTAGGCATATATACCTTAAGAATTTATTTTCTAAATAAAATATAATTTAAAATTACCTGTTTTTTAAATGTATCTTAAACTACATACATTGTTTTTCAAAATTTTCAAAACTTTATTACAAATTCACTATCCTTAGGCCAAACTTGCCTATGCTGCAGATTATTTGTATTGTACTTTAATGACCAGTGAAGAATAATGACATGGTTCTATGGTCATATTTCTATTGAAAAACCTTATACCACATGGTTTTACTCATTATAAGAGTGTACTCTTCCGCATTTGGCAAAACTATAAATCTATACATTTCTTCAGACATTCTTTCTTTCTCAAAAATTATAATTTCATATACATACCTACCTTCTCACCCCTGACCACCCCATTATGGGAGGGGCCATACCACGTCCAAATACCCCGCCAACGCTACCGGCCTCCTCCAGAGATCTTCCAGGGATGAAATGTTCCAGATTGCTCTGGTTTGAGAGTTAGGTAGACAGGAGAGAAAAAAGTGAGATGTGTCTTCCGGGACCTGGTTACAGTTTTGACAGATGTTTGTGGTGGTTGGTTGAGGTTGAATTTGTGTTTGTAATATTAACTTAACTTGGCCAAGGATGATTGACTGGTTCTTGCTAGTGAGTTGAATTCTGGTTCTATTTCTGGTGGGTGTTTGTTTAAAATGTTGTTTGGTGATCTACGTCTTAATTAGTTTTCTGTTAGTGTCGTGTGGATTTGTTTGGTGTATGATATTTTGTTTGGTGGAGGTGGAATGTTATTCAGAATTTGTTTGTAATATAGGGTTAGTGAAGAAGGAGGTTGAGTCTGTGGTGGATGGAGTTTGAGTAGGCAATGTTCCGAAGGTGTTTCAATTTTGGTAAATAAATTCCTAGATATGTGCCAATCATATCCAGGGGGTAGTATTTTGGTTTCTTCGTGTAGGTATTGTTGTGGTGTAGTTGATGTGCATCCTGTTATGATTCTTAGAGCTTTGTTTTGTGTCGTTTGGAGTTTCTTTTATGTTTTTTTAGTCAGTAGATGGTGCCAAGTTGGAGAGGCGTCGTTTAGAGTCGGACGAATATATTGTTTGTATATGGTGGTGGATGTTGCTTGCATGTGTTTTGTGATAGTCCTGTGCCTGGAATGGTTCTTAATATGTTCAGTTGTCTTGTTTGCAGATTGAAATTAATGTTGTGTTGTGTTTTGTGACAGTGAAGATTAGTGTCAAATGTATCCTCCGGAGGATTTTGGGAGTTTTGTTGAAGGTTATGTTGGCAGTTATTTAGGTAGACTTGGGGGGGGGCAAGTTGGCAGTCGGTAATAAATAAAGTAATTGATATGTTTGGTGAGGCGGACATTCTGTTTTCTGTTAGCAATGTTTGAAGTTGGTTGTTGTATTGTTGTGTCAGGTTTGTGGCCGTGTTTAGGTTCTGGTGTATAGTGGCTATGGTAATGTCATCTGCGTAGGATGTTATGATTATGTGGTCTGTTTGTGGGAGATCGGCCGCGAACAGGTTTTATTGGAGGGGGCGGCATCTTTGTTCTTCCCTGAAACCACTGCTCCCCTGAAGGCAGCAGATCCAGGACCTGAGCGGTCTTCTGTTTGAATTAAAGCCCGACAAGGCGCGCCGCCCCAAGCTGAGGGGAAAAACTTTGAATAACAACATATCAAATGATAACTGATTCACAATCCACCACCTCGGTGGCGCATCCTGAGAACATTAAACAGGCTCTAAACTTGTGTCCAATCTTGCATTCATAAATTACAATATGGAGATGGAGAAAAATTCAAACACCATTTTAACTCTCATTCGTCTCATTGAATCCAAAACCTTTACCCTAATGGACAAAGAATTGGCAAGATACTCATGCTGACGCAAAGGATTGTTTGGACAGACAGATTGTCATTGAGGTATAAAGAAAGAAAATTGTTTGGTGGAGAGAGATGGCATTTGTTGCCATACTGGTGATGAGGCAGATGATATCATGATTGAATGAGTTGTCTCCAAGGTAAAGTAGTTGGGAGTAAATAAGGCAAAAGGTTCAAATTTTTAAAAATTTACATTCAACATTGTAGAAAGAAAAATTGCACTGATGTAGTTTATGGTCTTCAATAATATATATATATATATATATTATTATATATATTATATATATATATATATATATATAATATATATATTAATATATAATATATATAGTATATATATTATGATATAATATAAGTTAGATTATACAAATATAATATATATATATATATATATATATATATATATATATAATATATATATATATTATATAATATTATATATATATATATATATATAAAAAAATATATATATATATATACATTATTATTACGTATATATATATATATATATATATATATATATATATATATATATATATATATATATATTATATTATATATTTGGTTATATATATATATATATATACTATAATATATATATATATTATATAATATATATATTCCAGGTGAAGGTCCTTTCCCTGCTGTAATAGATGTGTTTGGAATTGCTGGTGGCCTCCTCGAATACAGATCAGCTCAGTTTGCCGCCCATGGTATTGCATCCTTAGCTCTCGCTTATTTCGGATTTGAAGATCTACCAAAAGAGATGAAAGAAATTGATTTAAGCTATTTTGAAGAAGGTGTTGATTTTCTTCTTAGTCATCCAGAGGTGATGTTTTATAAAGTTTATTCAATTATTAGATTAATTTGTTATTTTCTGTTATTATTAGATATAATTTCCAACCGGTGCGCAATTGTAGGACCTACAAGGTCTTTCACACAAATTTCATTTTACTTAAAATGAACTTTGACCTGTTATTCATGTAAAAATATCAGTTTCTTCTAAGGAAGGAAAACCTAATAATGGTTGGGTCTAGTATGTATGTATGTAAACTAGAGCAAGTAAACTGAGGCAATTTGAATATATATATATATAATATATATATATATAATATATATATATATATATATATATAATATATATATATATATATATATATATATATATATATATATATATATATATTTACATGCGACTTACCATTGTGAGGGTCCGTCGCTGTCCCCATGAAGCTTTAGGGTGGATTTTCTGACTGTGACGAGTTCCACTAATTAATGGTACTGCGGGGCGGTAAGGCTGGGGCCTTTCTTTTCGAGCTTTTGTCATGTTCTTTCTTCTGCTTTCTTTTTCCGATGCTCGTTATCGCCCTTACTGCAATCTTGGAAAATAGAAGGAAGATAAAGAAAGAAAGAAATAATAATATATATATTTAATATATACCGGTATATAATATATATATTTATATATATATATATAATATATATATATATATATATATATATATATATATATATATTATATATATATAATATATAGTATATATATAGTTTTATTTGTTATTTATTATTATTATTATTATTATTATAATAGTTATTATTATTCATTATATTATTCTTATTAATTATTAATATTATTATTATTTATTCATTATTATTATTTATTATTATTATTATTATTATTATTATTGATAGATCTTCCTTCCTTCTCCCAAGACTGGGGTCAGGGTGCGTGACATGCAATCGGAAAGAGAAGTAGTAGAAGAATATGACCACAAGTCGAAAATAAAGAAAGCTCATGCCTACGCCCTCTATACCCTTGAAATGGGCCCCAGTCCGTAGAGTGGTGGCGATCGTAAAAAAAAAAAACACCCTAGAATTCACGGGACCCAGCGACGGACCCTCACTTAGCATATCATCAAATGTAACGGGTTCATCCCCTAGCCCAGGTGGGCCACAACTACACCCCCTCACAAAACCCCGCATTCACTCCTA